>JARYZH020000019.1:390876-545876 GCA_030021035.2 Notholithocarpus densiflorus | reverse complement strand
TGATCTTATTGGATCTTGCTCTAGTAATAGGCCCAACTAGAACATGCAATGGATCCTTTAATGCTTGTTGATTCTCATCACACATCAAATAATGATGTTTTGGGCCCTTAAAATGAAATTTTAAAACCCAGAAAATTGGACTGCCCAGTTAACCCAAACTTAAATAGTCACAACTCACTCAATCTAAGTCCAAATCAGGAAAAATTTGTGTTCAAACTAAATCCCAGGATGTCTACTTTCCAATGAATCAAACCTCACTAAACAATTCTTTGTGGATCAAAAGTTATGATCAAAACAGTAAGCAAAGGTCATTTTTCAATATCAATTTCAAAGCGATTTGAGCACTTTTGAGTTGTGATTACTTCCAAACTATCAAAATAACTTCAATTACCTTTTATAGACATTCAAGCTCATCATCGGGACCGGGGACTAAAGTTTATTAACTGGGTACAAAATGAGGTGTCTACAGATGCCCCTCTTTTGACTATACTTGCTCCGCAAATGTAGTCAAAAGCCTGAAGAGACGAACTATTTTGTAGGTTAATAAACTTTAAGTCCACACACACACACGACACAAACACACAAACATGCAAGCAAAGAAGCAAACATGGGGCATGGGTGCAAAATCCAATCACTAGATTTTGCGGGTCCCTATTCTCCTTGGTTTGTTATCTAGAACCTTAGGTAAAGGGGAAAACAAACAAAAGCAGCTACTATCTCAAGCCAAAAAGAAAACTCATCATATCATCATACCATGTTATTATCACATCAACAACACATCATGAACATAATAAGAATGGCTACTATCCTAAGCCAGCAAAAACACATCAACACATCATAAACACAACAAGAACACGGCATCATGAACACAACAAGAATGGCTACTATCCTAAGCCAAAAACACATCAACACAACATCAACACGACGTCATGAACACAATAAGAATGGCTACTATCCTAAGCCAAAAACACATCAACACATCATCAACACAACATCAATGGCACACTAACACAACATCATATCATCATAAAAAAGCTCAAAAGACTCATCATCACACATCAAGGAGATCATCATTCAAGACACACATCATTTATTTCCAAAAAAAAATCATTATTTAAGGAAATCAAAATCATTTAAGAAATTCATCATTCAAATCCATCCATCTTTGAAAACTTCCTTCCATTTTTGAAATCTCTCTTAGATTTTTGAAACTTGGAAATCTTTCTTTTGAAATTCTCCTTAAACTTTTGAAATTCATGACTTTCTTCTTAAATGCTAATCTCTCACTTTAATTTTTTTGAAAGTCTCTTTCGAACTATGAATTTTTCTTCTTAAGCAACATCCTTCTTGAAATTTTGAACTCCTCTTTGGAACTTTGAGTTTTTTTTTTTAATCTTTTAAATTTTCACAGCAATTAGATCAAATCAACACAACGGGTCACATCAGGTTTGATCCAAACACATCAGGACAGAACCAATCAAAATGTTTCACATCAGGTTAGGTCCAAGCACATCAAGACTGAACCAATCACAACGAGTCACATCAGGTTAGGTCCGAATACATCAGGACTGAACCAATCACAACATCTCACATCATTCCTCTTAATCTTCTCTTCATCTCTTCTCTTTTTTTTTATCATTTTTTTCTTTTCATCATTTATTTTTCTCTTCTCATCTTTTCTTTCTTGCTACTCATCTTTTTTTTTTTTCTTTTTTCCTTCCCTTTTATTTTTCTTCTCTTCCATCTTATTATCTCTCTTCATCTCCATCCTTTCTTTTTCTTCTCTCATTTTCCAATTCCTCATTTCTTTTTGGATCTTCATTTTTCATCAATTTTTTTTCTTTTTTCTTTATTTTCAACATCTCACTCTTTTTTTTTATAATTTTCTTTCCCCTTTTTTTTTTTTTACTTCTAAAAAAGCATTTTCTCTTTAGAGCATTAGCAAAGAAGAGTTAATTAGACCATGGGTTCATTGCATTCTTTTCTTTTTATAGGGGCACATATTTACTCAACACATCATTCATTCATTTTTATTTTATGCACCTTTTGCCTTTGGATGACCATCAATTCTCTAGAATTCCTAACACTTCTAGACAAAAATCAAAGATAGTTGAAAGAGACTCTAAATCAAAGAAGTTCTAAACACGATACAAATTTTGAGACCAATGAATATTTATGAACATAACAAGTTGGAAGAGACTCTAGACCAAAGATGTTTCGAATACAACAAGAGTTTAGAGATAGTAGAGCACAATATGATTTGAATACATAGAGGACCTTGAAGAAAATTTGGAGGAATTGAAGAAAGAAGGTATAAACAAGGGATCATATATCTAGATGACTTTGCACACTAATGTGTATTCTCTTTGAACTAGTTTTGCATGAATCACCTACCATCTTCATTGATTAGTCCAATTACAAATTTAAAATTTTATCACCTCTAGTCAACTCATTGTCCTTGTTTTAATATGCACACCTCACTTCTCCTAGATCAACTCATCTCTCATGTATGGTCACTTTTCTCCTCATCATGGTTGCTTTAGCTTGGAACTAGTCTCATCTTCCCTTGTTTGTTCATTTGTTTGCCATTCCCATTCATGATTTGCCCCTAGCTTGGAGTGAGTTTACCATTTTCCTTGTTGCACCTCTTCACTTCTTTTCAAGGTGCCCTAACTTTTGCCTAGGCTTCCCTTTCAAGTTTTCAACATAGTGGGCCTTTCTTCTTTCTTTTCTTTCCTATTTTCTTTCTTTTTCTTTTTTTCTTTTCATAACTGAGGCTAAGCTTTCCAAAATTTGTAGGGCTAAACAATCTCAATTTATCAAAGAAGACTTATTTATGGACCATAATGAGGCTGGGGTTCTAAGGATTAAGAAAGAAAGGGTATTTAAGGCTCAAATTCAATTTTATTCTTAGGGTATCCTAATTGCCAAGGATTACTACTCATCTCGTGCTTGCATTGTTTTCATCCATTTTCCTTGTCCATTTTGATTCTCACTTCCATTTCCTTTTCCTTTCTTGTTTTCTTCAATCTCTTCCTTTCCTTTTTTTTTTTTCTTTTTTTTTTTCTTTTCTTTTTTTTCTCTTTTTTTCTTTTTCCATGCCCCTTGTTAGGAAAAGGGGTATCCTTTCACTTATAAATCATCCTCACATCCCTCCATCATTCATCCACAAAATTTAACCCTAGTATAGGGTTGATCCTTTCCAATATTAGAGTATGCCCCTAGTGTTAAGGGAAAACCTTTCAAATCACCATCTCTTAAGAACATGCCCCTAGTGTAGGGGGTAATCTCTTGGCATGGGTATAAATAAGGAATTTATCTAGGCTCAACGGGGTTAGCATGTGGAAATAATCTCTCATTGTAAAAAGGGTAGTAAAAAAATAGCCTCTCATCCCTTCAATCTTGATTGCTTAGCCTTTCCAAACCTAGGTTAGCCTTTTCATCTCATCAAGCTCTCATCATTGTAGTTTCATCCGTGTGAAACAACAAGTTATTCATTTGATTTCTCTTTCCCATCTTTGAACTCACTCATGTCTTGTGCTTCAAGAAATCTCTCATCATTCATCCTTTTCATTTTTGTGTACTTTCTCACTTGATCGAAGTCTTTTTTTTTTTCTTTCTTTCTCTTTATCTCTCGCCCTCTTTCTCACTTTCATGCTTGCTCTTTATGATCAAATGAACTAAGACAATCTTATCTTTTGATTCCTTATTTGGATTAACCAATGTGTTAGGTTTAAGGATTCATTCATTTCAAAGCTAGCAAAAAGAGATCACATGATACACATCATATTTGAATGGCCATCTTTATTGAAAGTGAAACAACATTGATTTGAAAATTCAAAGGAACATGACTTAACAACATAACATATGGAAAGACTCAACAACACAATAAGGGAAAGACTCAAATAGACTCGACAAATTGGAGACACGACAATTGAAAAAGACTTAACAAAATTGAAATGGCTCATCCTCTAGCAAAGGTGTTCACATGGATCAAATCTCTTAGGCACATCCCTTTATTCATTCTTGCTTGTTTCTCACTCGCCCATTTCTTGAGGTTGTGGCTTGGCGATTACCCCTTGATCTATTAAATCTTGAACTTCATGCTTCAACCTTAGGCAACTATTTGTCTTATGTCCTATCCTTTGATGGAATGCACAATGGTCATTTATATTCGAATTTGGTGGGATTGGATTTGGAAGAGGAGTAGGATCAAGTGGTTCGAGGTGTCCCCCTTCAGTCAAGACTGCTAGTACTTCTGATAAAGGCATTTGAAGATCATAGAACACCCTTTTTTGTGGTCAAACAACATTCATGTTGTTGAGAGCACCACCCTTTTCTCATTCATTGAACACTTTCTTCGCTTGAAACTTGGCTTCACTTAGGTCTAACTACCCAATATTAATGGCATCTTCAATTCTCATACCACAATCACATAACTCCGTAAAGGAAGTGATAGGCGATGACAGAAGCCTATTATTGTATGCTAGAAGTAAGTTCTTGATGATCATGTTAATCTGATCCTTCTCATTGGGCCTATTAGGTTCCTTGAGACTTTGTTCTTCCACCTCATCATATACTCAAAAAATGTCTCATCGAACCCTTGCTTAGTAGTTTCCATGTCTCTTAAAGTCACATCAATCACGGTGTTGAAGATGAATTGGTCCACAAACAAATCCACTAGCTCATTCCACACCTTAGTCTTTGCTCATTCCACATTGGCTTCTATCTCAATTGTACTACAGCATGAGATGCAAGAGGTAGTACTAGTCTTAGACTTTATATTAAGTCTAAATGAGATGTTTTGGTATGAATCATATTGAGTGCTAAGAAAAGCTTAAGGAGTTCCAATTCTACATCATTTTATGAAAATATTTTATTTTTATTAAATGAATTGGAATTCTGGGATGTACAGATTAATTGTTAATCTCATTAGGATATGATCCACAAGTCATTGTTAGAATCATTTGATCAATTTAGATTGTTTAGAAAATATATATATATTTTTTATATGAATTGATGAGTAAGTTCTACGCAACGGAAGACATCCTAAAAGCTAAGGCTAGGATCAATATGATTTAATTCAAATTCTTAGCCTAAACCGAAAGGTAAGGGTGATAAGAAGAAAGATTATAATACCAAACAGTTGGACAAGCAAGTTGCCCTAGTAGTTGCCAAAAGGAAATTAGACTCAAAAGTGTGACCAAAGGAAAGTGTTTCTGATTTGGTTAAACTAAGTTTTGTCCATGATTGTTTTCTAGATGGAAATTTACATGTTTTACTTTTTAAAGAGAAAGTTTCCATCCTTTGGTATATGTATGTTTTGGCACTTAAGTCTAGATCTTATTAATCTAAATGGTATTCAAGATTGGTGAAAGATGGGCTTTTAGAACCATTATTTTGTCATATTCCCAATCTATGAATTTTATTGAGAGGATAATATGATCTAGAACTCCTTTATTGTAAAGGAATATAGTATTAAATGACTTCTTTAAGTCAGTGCATACATGAAGGAGGAATAAGACTCTTTTAGAAATAGTAAAGTACATGATAAATATTTCCATTTGCTTATTTCTTTTGGAGATATACTCTAATAATTACTATACATTTTCTATAACTAATTTCAAAAGTTTGTTCCTATGACATTTGTAAAATTGTGGATTGGGTGAAAACCTAGTATATGATACTTCCACTTTTGGAAATGTCTAGCACTTATGCTAGAAAGGAAGTCTGACAAATTGAAATCAAAAGGTAGAAAAATGTGTGTTTATATTGGGTATCCAAAAGGAATTGTAGAAGATTGTTTTGGTAGTCATAAAGAAGACAAGATGTTTGTAAAGTACAAATACAAAGTTCTTGATGATGACTATGTGAATAATCTTAAAGAATTGTTCTAGAAGAAAATGTCAGAATTTTTTGAAAGACAACTATAAAATATATTTAGAAATGAGATGGTTGTATTAGATTCATCACAAGGTATTAATAGATATATAGCTAGTACACCGGTACAATATCGTAGTGGGAGGATTGTAAATTCATACTTTTGGGATAAACTTTTGAAGTCATTCCACAAGGATATGAATTTGATCTTCGGTCCTACGTAGAGGCAATATATGATATGAATATGAATTATTGGATCAAGGTTATGTGAATAGAATTAGATTCTATTTAAAGTCTAGAACTTGTAGAGGCGCCTATTGGCATTGGGACTATTATTTTCAAATAGGTCTACAAGGAAATGAGATTGATAAATTTGAAGGTGCAAACCTTTAAAGTCAAGACTAGTGGCGAAAAGATTTATTCAGAAAGAAATGGTTCGATTATGAAAAGATTTTTTCACCAATAGTCAAGTTTGACTCTATCTAGATTCTCTTATCCATTATATTTCATTTGGATGAAATATGGCAATGGATATCAAGAAAGCTTCTTTTAGTAGCAATCTTGAGGAAGACATCTATATGATGTACCTAGACTTGTACATAGCAAAGAACCAATAGTGATTAGTATGTAAGTTGCTTAAATTCCATTTATGGACTAAAGCAAGCATATGAATCATAAAATATCATCTTTGATCAAGCAATCAAATTGTTTGATTTTGATCAAGTATTAAAAGGCCTTAGGTGTATGTAAAGCTATATAGAATAATAAATTTCTTAATGTATGTTGATGACATTCTAATCATTTAGGATGATGTAGAGTTATTGTCATCAATAGAGTTTTTGTTGTCTGGTCCAATTTGATATAAAGTACTTGGGAAAGACTAGTCACATCCTAAGAATTAAACTTTGTTAAAATTCAGAAATTAGGATGTTGGGTCTATCTCAAACTGCTTAAATAGATTAGATTCTAGCCAAGTATAGCATGTAATACTTCAAGAAATGATTCTTTCCTTTTAAGTTTGGAGTTCCTTTATATAGGGCTATAGTCCTAAGTCATATAAAAGGAAGAGCATATTAAGACAGTTCCTTATACTATATCAATAAGAAGTCTTTATGCTATGCTATATACTAGGCTAAATATCTATTTTGCGGTGGGTATGGTAAACAAATATCAATTGAATCAAAGATCACTTAATTTAGTGGAAGTAAAGCATATACTCATATATCTTAGGACAATGAGGGATATTACGCTTATCCACCAAAGTGAGGTTTTGATAGTCACTGGATGTACAAATACTGACTTGTAGTTTGATTGTGATTCATGATGTTGGACTTCAAGATATGTGTTCATCCTAGGTGGTGAAGATACACATTAAGTTTAAGTATTATCTTATTAGAGAGATATGTGTACTTAAGAAGTAGTAGTAGAAAAGATAATTTATGCAATAAATCTGGCTGTAACTTGTTTCCAAGCCTTGCCTTGGAGTGACTATGAATTACTCTAAAGGGAGATAAGTTTCGGATACATGATAAATTGTCTTTGAAGGCAAGTGGGAGATTGTTGGGGTTTGTGCCCTAAAATCTAATTTATTGACATGTCATAAATAATTAAGTTGTTTAATTATATGAGACTATCAATAAATGAACTAATGAGACATTATCTTAGTCCATGAGATGCATTGTATGTGATTTATGTGATTTAGTCACAGAAGATGTAAATCACAAGTTCCTTGTAAACTCAAAATGTAGTTCGTAGTCGGTGATGAAATTGGGCGTTTCATCTGCGAAGACTATAACATATCAACTACGATGATTTGTCTTGATCATGGAAGTGGAGACTTCTAGTTGGTATGTTGATATGTTTTAAGAGTTAAGACATATTGAACTGGACCGCTGTGAGATTTATTATTCTTCTAACGACTGTCAAATGAATAATAAATCTGACGACCTCTATTTACATGAACTCTAAATCCTGAGAGAATAATGGACTTGATCATGAGATGTAGGTTACTTTGATATATCAGGAGTGAGATCTATAAGTCACGGTCAAAACCTCAGTATGTTGGGCAGCCGCATTTAGTGTTGATGGAACATATATTCTTAAGATGGAATTCATAATCTCTTAACGGAGACATAAAATATTCCATTGAGATAAGTTTAATGGGTTTGGTTATTCAAGAAAGTTGGGCCCAACCACTTTAGTAAGTTGTTACTAAAGTATATATTTATGGAATTAGATTTCATAAATATATATTGAATAACATAAAGGATTAAACCGGGTACTCAAGGATTAAGATGTAGTAATCTTCAAAGTGGCAGTCAACATTCATGACTTTGTATTACTACGAATATTTTAATGAAGGGGTTGCATGTATAATAAAGTCTTGGGATATAATTTATAGATAAGGCCTAGAGTGCAACTATATTTATATAGTGGTATTAAATATAGTTAATGGTAACTTTGGACTTATCAAGAGTTGACAGAAAAGCTCAAGGCCCATTGGAGCTAGTGTCTTATTGGTCCCTTTTGGTCCCACTCCAAGCTACATACTAGAGCCCAATTGGAATGGCCCAAAAGGCTAGCCCAATTAGATAATTAGTTATATATAAGGAGAGAAACATACATAATTTCATTAAGGGGGTTTTTCCATAAGAGTCTTTCATAAGAATTCTCATAAGGAATGAAATGGTTTGTATGTGAGTGTTGGACACTCATTATTCTCTCCTTGGAAACTGATTGAGAGACCACACATCTTGGGTATCAAGTGGAATTGGAGTGAAGATTAAAAGTCTTCCCAAGAACTTCTGATCTTCGGTTTTGAATTTCATCACACCAAGGTACGCTTTCTTTTTCTTAAATTCTGAAACTTACATAGTACATGTTATCGATTGCGAATGAAGTAGATCCATTAATTTTTCTGCTGCGCACTTTCCATTTTTCCATCACTAGGATCTCTCTAAGTGTGGGTAAGCTCCTTAAAGCAAAAAGGATAGATAAGTAGATCACTCACAACTTGGTGGGTTATGATTCCAACTGAGGGCCTAAGTGGACACCATAGTGGATTGGTAGCAAACCTTTAATGAACTCAAAGCCCAATATAGGCGATGGCACTGATTGTGAGTTGGTGGGATGATCTTAATAAGACTTGGGCCCGAATGGAGCCTTCCATCTTCCCACTCATCACCAACCGAGGTAAAAGGGACAATAGAACCAAGTGATGTGTGTGCAAACTAGTATTGAATAAGCCTTTATCAAGGTTAAGACATAGAACACATAGGAATTAAACTCACAATCCCTAACAGAGTCGCCACTATGGACACAACGGAGGGAGTTGCCACCTAGTTTTTGGAATGGTCTAGGAACCATATATATAGTGTCCTTTCGAGGAAGGACCTTTTGATCTTATTACTAGAGATATGGGTTTGGAGTTAAGGTACGGTCTTAGGAAGGTGTTAGGCACCCAAAACCACCCAACCCTATGGTTGGCTTCCTATCATTGTGTCTTATGTCTTAACCCTATTAAAGGCACACTCAATACTTGCATCTAACTCACACACACAAACTAATCATGCATCTAGCAACCAACATGGCATCAAACATCCCTAACCATACATTTATCATGCTCACAAACAAAGCCTACAGTACATCTAATCATGCATAACATATCACCATAGACCCTAGCATGTTACTATCATACATATCACATCCAATGAAGCACATAGGCATAGAAAGATCCAAGCAAACATGTGATTGCATGATTGCATCAACCAAACAAACATGTTTATCTCCATCATCAAGGCAAAATCAAATTCAAAGATGCATGTGATTGCATGACTTACTACACTTACCTTGCAGCAACTCAGCACCTATAACATTCATGCATGAACATGTTAATGCGTGTTCACGGCATCAAAACAAGAAAGCATAAGACAAACCCTAATTTAAACATGTGAAAAAGCAAAGGAATAACAAGCATGTGAAACAGAATATTAAAACCACAAATATATGAAAAATGATCCAAGATAGAAGTATTGCATGTGAAATCAGATACGAAATCAGAAAAATTAGGGTTTCTGGCAGGATCATGCGTACACATGAACAAGCCTGCATACGCATAACCAAGCCTGCATACGCAGCCAAGATTATGCGCACGTGGGTTTTCCTCCAAAAATCCTAGCAACACAGAAACTAAATCAGAGCTTCAAAATGATAAATCTAAAATCCTAACATGCTTCTAATATAAATCTAAACAACCTAAACTAAGAAAAAATATATCAAAGATAAATAAAATAAAATCTAATCCTAAATATTCATTGGATCTAACAACAAACAAGAACCACATCAAAACATATTCATCAATATATCAAAGCATTCAACTTTCCAATCAAAACATGATGAGATAAAACAAAATAAAATCAAACAAAAGAATACATATTTCTAAACTTGAATAACAAATAAATTAACTAAGAACAACAAAAGCACAACTTATAAAAGAACCAAATCAAGGAAAAGCCATGAAGAGAGACTCACCTTGCTATGGAACATAAACTTCATTGATATTTAATTGGCCCCTCAGTGCCTACACAACAAGATTGAACGATAATCAAAGGAATCAAATATGTCATTAGTTCATTAGTAATCACAACTCAAAATAAAAAGATGTTCTTAAAGAGATTGTTTGAAAAAAGTTTTTGAAAGAGATTAGAAAATAGTTTGCTGCCTTAGAACTACTAAAGAGAGGCTTTTTCTTTTGTCAAAAACGTGCTAAGGGGCTGCCTTGGGGTTTTCAAAAGAGAAAATAGGGTTTTAGAGAAGATGGAGGCCAAAAAATACTCTCTCTAGCTATGGTTTTGATTGGAGGCATAAGGTGAGTATTTATAAGTAAAAATTAGGGTTTTGGGGGTTGTTTAATGATCTCTAGACGTGCTCAAGGGTCTATGGGCCGCCCCACATCAAATAATGATGTTTTGGGCCCTTAAAATGAAGTTTTAAAACCCAGAAAATCGGACTGCCCAGTTAGCCCAACTTCAAATAGTCATAACTCACTCAATTTAAGTCCAAATTAGGTAAACTTTGTATTCAAATTGAAGCCCAGGATGTCTACTTTCTAGTGAGGTAAATATCACTGAACAATTCTTTGTCGATCAAAAGTTATGGTCAAAACAGTGAGGAACGGTCATTTTTCAGTTTCGATTTCAAAGTGATTTGAGCACTTTTGAGTTGTGATTACTTCCAAACTATCAAAATAACTTCAATTACCGTTTTTAGACATGTCAAGCTCATCATTGTGACCGAGGACTAAGGTTTATTAACTGAGTACAAAATGAGGTGTCTACAACGGTGTGATTGTCTTGACCCATGTCACCTGAGTGACATTGGTTTCCCCGTGTATGCGACACCCATCAACACGCTTGATGCTTTGAAGGGCTTCGGCTCATCACAATACAATCATGTCGATACACACCATATACACAGATGTGAAACCCTACTGGTGCGCCATAGCACACCAAACGTGAAATTTTACCAGATTTTCGCCGTGAAAATGGGGCACCCTTTTGCCATATTCTCACAATGAAAGCTTGGTGAGAATAGCATTTTTTGTGCTATGATGCACCTAAGGCAAAGCGCTACAAGATTTTCACCACGAAAATAAGGCGAAATGCTGTCAAATTTTTTATGTGGAAATTTGGC
The DNA here is from genome assembly GCA_030021035.2 of Notholithocarpus densiflorus. Classification (NCBI taxonomy): domain Eukaryota; kingdom Viridiplantae; phylum Streptophyta; class Magnoliopsida; order Fagales; family Fagaceae; genus Notholithocarpus; species Notholithocarpus densiflorus. The sequence goes on along the minus strand of JARYZH020000019.1, from coordinate 534,305 downwards.
ATCGATTGAGATCGTACCCATTCCAAAACCAAACCTCAAAGCCCAATTTGCTTAAAACCCCGAAAGCTAATGTCAATAGCTCATTTTCAACTTCCAATGTCATTAAATTATGATTTTACCAAAAGAAATAACTGTTTACGGACAGGCATTGTGGGGTGCCAAACACCTTCTCCACATATAACCAAACTTCCAAACTCAAGAATCAATATTTTTTTATCCATCCACATTAGATTAGGAAAATTCCCTTTTTCTTAACCTAGGATCGGTAATAAAATCAACTAGAGTCAGGTGACCAATCACACCTTAGAAAAACCCAATGATTGGTGGCAACTTCACTTACCCTTGGTAATTTCCTTAAAATCGACTCAAATTCCAGTCACACACTCGAGGTACGACACACCTTCATACCACATTCTCGCACCGAGACATAGAGAAAGGCGCGCGAGCATCACCACGATGGGTGGTCGAGCAGCCATGAGACATCGACAAAGTCCATATTCAAACATTCAAAATCCTTTAATTTTTCAAGAGAATGTTCAGTAAGTTTCTTGTATTTCTCAACCAATTTATTGGATTCATTGAACTTAGCAATCAAATCATCATTTTCACAAACAAAATTGTTGAGTTTTTCATGACATTTTAAAGAATTTTTCTTCAAGAGTTTGACATTTGGAATTTAACACCACCTAAAGAGCATGTAACATGTCATCACAAGCATAAGGATAAACACTCATAGAGGCATTTTCACAAACGCATGGCATGTTACAATCAACATCATCCAAAACATGCAAAGAAGCACACAAAGCACTATCCATGGCAATTAACACAAAAGGTCAAGGATCATAATTAGGTGATTAAACCAAAACAAGTGTACTCGCTCTGATACCACATGAAAGCTCAAATAGTGCAAAACTACTAGAGCTTTTTTAGACCCCTAATTCTTAATTACGGCTTGATCAATTTTATGCTTAACACACTTAATACGGAATATACGTGATTAGCAAATTAATCAATCAAAGCATTCAACAATTGCATGGATAAACATAGAAGTGCAAGGCAAATATATAAAGGGCATAAGGGAAAAGGATAGTAAACCCAAAATAACATGGCAATGTATTATCGAAGAGGAAAACCAAAGAACTCAGCATAAAAACCTCTCTGTAACTCTCCAAGCTGAAATGATCCACTAGTGAATAAGTTGGAGTACAAGGATACCAAAAAGACCCTTCAAGCCTAATCTATCCAAAGTACTTGAATCCTCCAAGCTCTAGCTACCAACGGACTCCTCAGAGTCTTGTCTTCACTAGTTTCCCAGATCTCGCAATATCGCCCAATTGCACCGTCAAGCCTCACCAACTTATTTTGGCAAAGACCCAAAGCTTCCCAAGCTTCAAAACACTTTCTACACTCTGAATGGGTGTGGGTTGTATTTGGGTACAAATCTCCTTTCAAGGTACGATAGTGGGAGAGGGGAAAGGGAAGAGACTACAAAGTAATTCTCTCTTGAGGATGTGTAGCTCTCTCTAACAAGGTGGGTGTTGTAGAAACCTTTCTAGGATTTTCTTCTGAATAGTCTCCTTACAATTTTGTGGATAATGAGGGTATATATAGTATGGGTGAAGAAGAGGAAAGGTCACACTTAAAATCCAGCTAGTCAATGCATCTCGCGGGTCACTCACGGGTTAGCCAAGTTGCGAGTTACTTGTGAGGTATACTGACTCTTGAACTCCCACATGTGCTCCTCACATGGCCTTGCTGAGTCCCGAGCTAGTCGCGAGATCAACTGTCTTGAGCAATCTTCACCAACTTAATACTAAACTCATTACTATTAACTCCCACAAAATACAAGGAAATAAATTAATGCAATTACAACATTTTTTGTCATGGAATAAAGCCAACATAAATGTTATGTGAAAAACCATAACTTAACAATCCAAATCAAATGCATGCTCAAGTAATTATGCATGACTTACCTCACTTACCTCACAACACCATAGCACTTATGCATCAATGCATGTTCATATTGTTCATTCAAGATATAAACCCTAATTATCAAATCAACAATTAAAGCATGTGAAACATGTTATTCTACTAACCCTAAAGCTGAACATGTAAAAACTAGACTCAACAAGACCTAAACATGTGATTAAAACTAAGCAAAACAAATAAAATAGTAAGAACCCTAAATCTGCGTTTCTAGGCACGAGTATGCGTGCATACGTGAAGTATGCATACGCGTACATAAAACATGCACATGCATACACGCCCAGAAACACAGTTTTAAAGCAAGCAACAAACAACAATCAAACAAAACCTAGCATGCTTCTAATTAATTAATTCAACTCTTCATTCAAAACAAGGCAAGACACAACAAATCAAATCATATATCTAAGCATGCATAACAAATAAATCAAATTAAGAACAACAAGAACACAAGTTATAAAAATCCAAATTAAGGAAGAGCCATGAAGATAGACTCACCTCGTTTATGGAACACAACTTGGTTGATATTTAACCGGCTCCTTAGTGCCTACACAACAAGATTGAATGATAATCAAGGGAATCAAAGTATTCAATAGTTCATAGGTAATCACGACTCAAAATAAAAAGATATTCTTGAAAAGATTTTGAAAGAGATTAGAAAATAGTTTCTGCCTTAAGACCAATAAAGAGAGGTTTTGAAGAACCCAAAAATGTGCATAATCTATTAGTGCAGAAGATTCAAGGTTAGAAAAGAGTTTTGGAATAGTTTTGGTGAAAAATCAACTCTCTCTAGCTAGGGTTTGAGTTTGGAGGCATCAAGTTGTATTTATATGTTTAAACTAGGGTTTTTAGACTCATTTAAAGGGTTTTGGACGTTCCAAAGGGTCTAGGGGCCGAGGCCCATCAAAGAGAGAGGCTTTTGGTCCTAAAAAAATGAAGTTCTAGGCTTTTGGAAATAACCCTGTGTCTGCATGGTCGGGGTATGCATACGCATGCTCCCCAAAAAACCCTAATTTCAACTGTTCAATTGACCCAACTACAAACTATCATAACTCACTCAATATAAGTCCAAATTAGACACAATTCATGTTCCAATTGAAGCCTAGGATGTCTACTTTCCAATGAAATAATCCTCACTCAAAAATTCTTTGTGGATCAAAAGTTATAGTCAAAACAGTGAGCAAAGGTCATTTTTCAGTATTTTTTTCAAAGCGATTCAAGCACTTTTGAGTTGTGATTACTTCCAAACTATCAAACTAACTTCAATTACCTTTTGTAGACATGTCAAGCTCATCATTGGGACTGGGGATTAAAGTTTATTAACTGGGTACAAAATGAGGCGTCCACAATTATGTAAACTCTTTGAGTAATAGATTCTGTTGATTTCAAAAAATTTCAAAAAGTTGTGTAGGTTGAACATGCCAAATTTTGAGTGTTCTTAAAACAATTGCGTACTTCGATTGTACGAAATTATGTTAATTCTTCTAGTAATAGTGTTTGTTGAATGTGCAAAATATTTTGAAAATTAATGTATGTTAAACATGCCAAATTTTGAGCGCTCTTCAAAAAATTTTGAACATGGAATGTATGAAATTGTGTAAATTCTATGCGTAATAGTGTTCATTGATTGTGCAAATCCATGAAAAAACTTGTAAGTTGAACGTTCTGAATTTTGAACGTTCTTCATAGAATTTTGTACTTCAAACATACAAAATTATGTAAATTCTTTGAGTAATAGTGTAAGTTGATTGCGCAAAACTTGTTGAAAAATTATGTGCGTTGAATCTACCGAATTTTCAGTGTTCTTCGAAAAATTTCATACTTTGAATGTACCAGATTATGTAAATTCATGGAGTAGTTGTGTTTGTTTAATGTGCAAATTTTTATAAAGTCGTGTATGTTTAACGAGCCATATTTTACGAGTCTTTCAAAAAATTGTGTATTTTAAACATACAAAATTATGTAAGTTGTTTCAGTAATAATGTTTGTTGAATGCAAAAAAATTATTGCATAATTTTCTACATTAAACGTGCAGAATTTGGAGTGTTATTTGAAAAATTGCATACTTTGAAAGTACGAAATTATGTAAATTCTTTGATTAATATTTTTCATTGAATGCGCAAATTTTTTTGGAAAATTATTTATGTTTAATGTGCCAAATTTGCACGTTCTTCAAAAAATTGTGTACAACGAACGTCAAAAGTTATGTTAATTTTTTGAGTAATAGTGTTCGTTGAATGCACAAATTTTTGAAAAATTGTCTACGTTGCACATACCGAATTTTGAGCGTTCTTTGTAAGTTGACGTACTTCGAGCATACGAAATTATATCAATTCTTTAAGTAATAGTGTTTGTTGATTGCGCAAGATTTTATAAAAATCCTAAAGCCTAAACCATAAAAACCTAAACCTTAAGCCCTAAACCCTGAACCTTAAAACCTAAAGCATAAAACCCTAAAAAACCATAAGCCCTAAAACGAAAAACCCTAAACACTATACCCAAAAACTCTAAACCCTAAACCCTAAAATTTAAACCCAAAATCCTAAAACCCTAAACCCTAAAACCCTAAACTCAAAACCCTGAACCCTAAACCCTAAATCCCTAAACCCTAAACCCTAAATCCTAAAGCCTGAACACTAAACCCCAAAACCTAAAACTTAAAACCCTAAAAAACCTTAAACCCTAAACCCTAAAACCCTAAAGCACTAAACCCTAAAACTTAAATTTTTTTGAGTAAAAGATTATGTAAACCCTAAAGCGCACACACACACACACACTCTCTCTCTCTCTCTCTCTCTCTCTTTTAGCATTTTCTTTTGAACCATGTTTATAGCTTTCTAGATTAGGGCTTTCCTTTCTTATGCCTTGCTTGGGCCGCATTCTTAGAGTATGGCAATGTCTGATTTATCTTTCCTGTACCTTACTTGGGCCTAGGGCTGTAAATGAACCAAGTCGATCATGAACAACTCGGGCTTGGTTCGATAAAAAGCCTGTTCATATTTATTTATTTATAAATAAACCAAGCTTGAGCCTTAGTTTTAGGCTTGTTTAATAAACAAGCCGAACCTAAGCAAAAAAATTTGTTCACGAACAAGCTCGTGAGCTATTAGGCTTGAAACAAAACAATTCAAGCATAGACTCATTTATAATTTTATAGGTGTTAGCTAAATATACTTATTACACATATCTTAATAATGACATGACCAACATGGGATCACAACCCATTACCTTAATTTTTTCCTTCCCTCTAAACTGACCAAGAAGCACTTTAGACTATAGTTACATTTAAAAATTAATTAGTTAATTAAGTGAGCCACATATGATCCTTCCCCATCAATAATCTAAAGTAAAGTTATGAAACATGTTAGTATTTTCTCATTCATAATAGTTACAAACAAGTATTTTTCTAATTTTTCACCATCTAACGTGAATGTAAAAATTGTATTTTGAATATCTACTGAAGCTATAGACAAGGAATGATGAATGAAAGAATTTAATTATGTAAATTTTTAATTTGAATAATGGCTAATCATAAGTAGGACTAGTCGCATGATAAAATGAGTATATTAATTTTTTTTCTTCTTGTTGGGTTAAAAATGAATTGACCCCTTGCAATTAATTAATTAATTATCCAAGTTAATTAATTAGATCAAATTTCATGCAATGGCGTGGTAGCACAAACAAATCACCAACTAAACTAAATGTAGCGGAAATTAAATTTGACACAGGTGATTTGTTTACGAATGGGGAAAACCACCGAGGCAAAATCCCACCGGGTGATTTTAAGATCACTACTCCCAAGAATCCATTATTATCAATCACAAGCGGTTACAAGTATAATGAATTTTACCAAACCCGTTGGCCTATCTCGAAATACCAACCTACAGGTGAACCCTTACCCCAATACCCAATTGGACTTGTATTGTAGCAGTAATCTTTCCCTTGATGCATGAATCCCAGTACGCGACTAACCAATGTGCACGAATCCCAGTACATGACTAACTCCAGCAACTTGAAGAGGTTGTTGGCTACAAAGTTCTTCAGTTCATCAACAATGAAGATCAGGAAGCTCCTTGGTCACAAAACCCTAGGCATAAAGACATAGTAGCTTCTTCAAAGAGAATAATGAACTAGGTCACTTTCTGCATGTGTTCTCCATGTATAACGGCCTTTAAAATAAGCTTTATATATGTCCAGGGTTGTGAGAAAAGAAACCCTATACAAATATACAAGCATGGGCCGAAAATCAGATCTAGAATTTTTGATTTCACAAGTCTCGACAGAAACAGCTTCTGTCGAGCTTTGACTTTAAATCTCAATAGAAATCTTTCTGTCAAGATTGCTGTCGAGCTTTAATGAACAGTTCTTCTTCACTTGTTTTTTGGTCAGATCTTCATGGCTTTAATACTTGACTTGAACAACATGTTTTTTGAAATCTTAAACCCATCCTAGATCTACCAAATTACAAGTAAAGTGCATTTTGTCAAAAGATTAGCCAATTACATAAAATATGCCCCTAACAATCTCCCCCTTTGGCAATCCGTGACAAAACCACAACAAAATAAATAATCACGAGAGAAGTCTTAAATCACTAAACTCTTAACCACTTGTTGTATTACAAAGTAAATCTATCCCTACTACAAACTCTTGAAAAACTTTTCAAGAAAAGAGTTCACGGCGTGATATACTTTCACAACCTGTCTTTATGAAACACTTAAACAAAACTCATCAAGGCATCATGTGTGAAACAGAAATAAGGATTGCATATATAAAGAAACATGTGTATAAAGATAGGAAACAACACATGTAGAGATAGGTGAAGAAAAACATACATCATCATCATATATGAAAATAAAGTACAATGTATGTAAATAAATGGTCACAAGACCGAAGGTACAGGAGGCTAATGTAAATAAAGAAGAAAAGAAAATACATAAAGTCCTCACTACATCCCTCAATACTATATACACTCCCCCTATCAAAAAAAATCCTATACTAACTCTCCCCCTAAGTACAAGACTACTCTAAAAAACCCAAAACTACTCCCCCTTTTTGTCACGAATGACAAAGGGCAAGTCATTGAGAGGTCGTCATCTTGTCATCACCAGAAGAGTCAGCATCATCCTCATCATCAGGCAAGGCCTCTGGAGAAGGAGAGGGAGAAGGAGCAAGACCAACCAAAAGAGCCTGCCGGTGGGCAATGTGGCCTATTCGGGTGTTCATCTGACATATCACATCAGTGAGATAGTCAAGACGACCACCAAAGTCAGCTTGCATCCGCTGAAGCTGCTCCATGATGGCCTCGAGGGTCACACCACCAGTCGCGAAGGAAGAAGGAGCGGAGGTAAAAGGAGCCAAGAAAGAGGGTGAAACCACGGAAGTTGCAGGATCAGTCGTCTCCACTCGTGGCCACTTCGGTCGAAGCTGAGCCTCACTCCGCTAGACAGAACCAGTGCTGATGGGACCCATGATGGTGAAGAAAGGAGAGAAAGGAATAGGAATGGAGAAGTACTGAAGGATCCGCGTGATAGCTGAAGGAAAAATGAGCTTATCACGGGTAGCAGTGTCCTAATACACATCAATGATAGATGTGATGAAGTGAGAGGGAAAGTCGATGGTAAGATCCTCCATTAAAGAAAGAAGAAAATGAGCACGAGGCTTAGTAATGGAGTTATAGGGAGACAATGGTGTGAGAGTGAATGTCATCACCATGTTAAGGAATCTCGGGCCTTTTGCAAAACCTGAGCATGGGGTGTTGAGCTTACCACCCCAAACAAAAGGAGTCCCACAGAAATGGGAGATGAGTTCGTCTCTAGACACAGTCTGGAGACGATCACAGCCAGGGTAGTCAGGATGCGCTACCCTAGGGACGCATAGTACCTCGGATATAAGATCCGGAGTAATTATGATACATGTACCTTTAAATGTAGTAACAAACTAAGGCACAGCGGTATTAATGCCATGTATGTTGGAGTAAAACTCTCGAATAAACATGACGGGACAACGCACGGGTCTCTTACAAAGAGATTCCCATCCCCGAGTCTGAATGACATCTGGTAGCGTAGTGTCGAAGAAATCTAACAGAATGACCTAGCATTCTGGATGAATGCCACAAGCCTGGAAGTTCTCAAAAAAGTCCGTCTTGGCCTTTTCATCACAGAACCGAATATGAGAGGGTATAGGAGGAATAGAAGAAGATGATGACCCGGAACCTTGAAGAGGGTTCCGAGCCGGAATGGATTTGCGCTGTTTGGGTGCCATGACGTAGTCTATTTGAGAAAGAGAGAGAGAGAGAGAACAGAAAGAAACACATGTTCAAAGTAGATAAGAAAAGAACGTATGCATGAAAAATGGATGAACATGTGACATGAGAATTTAAGAGCATCATGGGGGTCACCCAATCCAAACTTAACAGCACTTAACAACAATAATCAAACACACACATCTAAATATGAATGAAACATTGTTATAATGCAATAAGGATGCAATGCATGATCATATGATATTAGATTCACAAAACCTAACCCATGTATTTCACAAACAATAAAAAAACAAAAAACAAAAAAAAACTCAAAAACCCAAAATAAAATTCAAAACCCCAAACCCTAAGTCTAAATGCATGAAATGCATGAAGGAGGGAGAGTTCAGATCACTTACCAAATGGATCTTGCTTGGAATGGGTCGAGAAACACTTTGGAGAAGAGATTTGAGTGAGAGAAGAAAGTATGAGTTGAGAGAGAAGTGAGATCTGTCGAGAGTGAGAAGAGAGAAATGAAAAAGAAGTTGCACCTCAACCTTAAATAGAAAACGTAGCTCGATGGATCGAGGTTCCTATCGAGAATCTGTCGAGCTTTAAATCTCGACAAAAATGAATCTGTCGAGGTGCTATCAAGGATCTGTCGACTGAAAAAAGGGTATGTTGATGAATCGAGAATCTATTGAGCAGACAGAGGCACAGAAATTTGTCTCGATGGATCGAAGAAGCTGTCGAGAATGTGTCGAGCAGGAACCTAGGAATCTTAATGGATCGAGAAGTTGTCGAGATGCTATCGAGAAGGCAGAGAGCACAGGAAAATTCCTTGATGGATGAAGAATCTATCGAAGATCTATCGAGAAAGGATAAAGACAAGCTCGATAGAAAGGAATCTGTCGAGAAGCTGTCGAGCTTAAAGAAAAGGAGTTTTTCAAGGAGGAAAAAACACAAGGAGATAAAAGCAACAAGCAAGCTACTCAACCAAAGATTCAATCAACATATTAAGCTCTCAAAACTCAACTCAACATATATGCAAAGCATTCATAGATCCAAAAACACACACACACACACTAAACAAGTCTAACCAATTTTATATTTCAAAAACAAGTTAAGACAGTTTAGTGAGCATATATCAACACATGTATTCCTTGTGATGGCCAAATCACATTGTATCTATACATGTATCAAAAGTAGCAAAGAATTTGCGTGTTGTGTGTGAAACATAGCAAGAGTGCATAAATGTCTCATATTATGAAGATTTAAGACATGAGAAAATCAAATACACTCACACACAATCATAACTGCTTAATGGGGACTATCACCTTTGAGGTACATCATATAACTCCCACATCTCCTAGAAACACGTTTACAATCATTTTAAAAACATTTTGATTCTTTTTGCTGTTATTTTCTTTGCATTTTTTTTTTCTTTTAAGCACAGCATGCATGGGCATATAAGAGAGAGAGAAGAAAACCCAATTATGTAATCTTAAACATCTCAATTTTGCTGTGCCTAAGCACACAGATGTTATACATGATTGGCGGGCTTTAGTGGTGAGATAGTTATTTATGCCTTTCTCTTAGGATTTTCTAGTCATTCCCATCAAAAAGAGTGATATGAGTATGAGATATAAGAGACAATTTTAATTGTACTCATCACAAACACGAGCCACAAAGCTCACTTGCTTAGTTATGCATTGAGATGCTCATCTAAGCTACAAGAGATACAAAGTTTAGAAAACTTTATTTCAATGGCCATCCAGGGTACACAAGTACCAATATACACAACACACTGTTTTTGTATTTTTTTTTTTTTTCAAAATTTTTTTTTTATATTTTTATGAAAAACAACTAAAGAAAAACTGAAAACATCCAAAACAAAAATATGAAAGAAAACACACAAAGCATAAAACTAGACTGGCTCAAAAAAAAAAAAAAAAAAACAAACAAACAAACAGGACATGCAAGAACAAAAGAAAGAGAGGAAGTGACTTAATCACTTGGAGCCTTTTTCCTTCCACACTTTGGAATTGGAGGAAGATCCTTTCCTAGAGTTGAACCTTTGTTCCGGAGGTGAGAGGGAAGAATTGAAACTGTTCAAGTTCGAAAGGAACATGAGGACCTTGAGAAGATCTCCAAGAGGACCCAAAGATGGTAGAATTTGACCTTGACCGCCAGATGATAACACACTATTGCTCTATTGAGTGGCTAACCACTTATAGCAATTTGGACGAGTGTGTCTCAAAGCTCCACAGTGATGACAGAAATTCAGCTTCTTTAGTTGAGACTTCTTATTTTTAGCCTTATTGCTCTTAGGGTTTCTAGTCTCTTTCATCTCTATTTTAGGGGTACTCCTAGAATAGATTTGCCTTTATCTAGATTGTTCTCACTAGCTATCTCAATTTTAGTTTCATTTTTCTCAAGATTTTCATTATTAGCAGGTGAGACAAAAATAGTCTTACTAAAGGAGGCAGTATGAGAAGAGTTAGAGAGTTCATACCCCAAGCCAGTTCTGTTAAAAGCTGATTTCCGGAGGCTCAGCATTTCATTTAGCTTTCCATTGGAAGTTCTCTCCAACTAAGCTCGAACTTGGAACAATTCTGCTTCAAGCTTCTTGGTTCTTTCAGCCAAGAAGTTGTTCTCGAACCTTAATGCTCCAATGGTTTGATTGGCTTTATCAACTTTTGTGGATAGCTCCTTTCGTTCCAGCTCCACTTCACTAAGCTTCTTAGTAGACAGCCTATACAACTTCTCATGCTTTTCAGATACCTTGTATAACTTTGCATAGGCTGTATGGATGTCATCTTGTTCATCCATCTTCTCGAACTTGGATTCCACCAAGTCCTCTTCTTCATCCATTGCTTCTACAATCCCCTCAGTAGGATCCACTGTGGCAGTGAAAGCACTCAAGATTCCCTCGTCATCACTGTCACATGACTTAGTTTCAGACTCGGTATCACTTAAGGTAGCAGGAAGAGCATTGCTTTTCCTAATCGATTTAAGATATGTTGGACATTCTTGTTTCATGTATCCAAAACCTTAACATCCGAAGCACTTTGGTCTGAAAGGAATAGTATACTGACCACTATCCTTAGCATCCTTCTTCCCTCTGTCTTGACTTTTGAATTGAGAAGAACTGGATTACTTACGGTCCTTGTCAAAACCTTTCACATTAGCATTCTTCATGAACTTCTTGAACTGCCTAGTGATGTAGGACTTCATCTTGAAATCTTCATCATCTGAAGACTCATCAGTCTCATTACTTTTGGCCTTCAGTGCCATATTCTTACTTTTGGTTCCTTTCCCAAGTCTAGTCAAACCCAATTCACAGGTTTGCAACTTGCCAATCAGCTCCGTCAAACAAATGGTGTCAATGTCCTTTGATTTTTCAATCGCTGTTATCTTGGCATGAAATCTCTCAAGGAGAGATCTAAGCACTTTTCTCTCAATCTTGGGCTCGGGAATATGATCACCAAGATTGAATATTGAGTTCACAATGTCCTTTAGCTTGGCATAGAACTCATCGAACATCTTATCCTCCTCCATCTTTATCTCCTCAAAGTTAGTCGTGAGCCTTTGGAGCTTTGAATTCTTGACAGCCTTAGTCCCTTCTTAGGTTGTCTGAAGGATGGTCCATGCTTCCTTTGCAGTTTCAGTTGAGGATATTTTTTTGAACTCCTCATTGGTCACTACATTGAATAGGGCATTCAATGCTCTGCTGTTAAAGTTTGCTGCTTTGATCTTGGCCTCATACTAATCAGCCGGTGCTTCCTTTGGCTTCACCCAGCCAATTTCCACAACTTGCCAAACCTTTTTATCTAAAGACTGCAAGAAAACTCTCATACGTACTTTCTAGTATGCATAGTTAGTGCCATCAAATAAAGGATGTCTAATAAAAAATTGTCATCTATCCATGACAAACAGGGGTCAATGGATCACACAGCAAAGATTACAACCTAATTAGAGTGTGCCTGCTCTGATACCACTTATTGGGTTAAAAATGAATTGACCCCTTGCAATTAATTAATTAATTACCCAAATTAATTAATTAGATCAAAGTTAATTAATGACTAACCGATGTGCACAGATCCCAATACGTGACTAACTCCAGCAACTTGAAGAGGTTGTTGGCTGCAAAATTCTTCAGTTCATTAACAATGAAGATCAGGAAGCTCCTTGATCACAAAACCCTAGGCGTAGAGACACAGTAGCTTCTTCAAAGAGAATAATGAACTAGGTCACTTTCTGCATGTGTTCTCCATGTATAACGACCTTTAAAATAAGTCTTATATATGTTTAGGGTTATGAGAAAAGAAATCCTATACAAATATACAAGCATGGGCCAAAAATCAGATCTGGAATTTCTGATTTCGTTAAGTCTCGATAGAAACAGCTTATGTCGAGCTTTGACTTTAAATCTCGATAGAAGACTTTCTGTCGAGATTGCTGTCGAGCTTTAATGAACAGTTCTTCTTCACTTGTTTCTTGGTTAGATCTTCATGGCTTTAACACTTGACTTGAACAATATGTTTCTTGAAGTCTTAAACTCATCTTAAATCTACCCAATTACAAGTAAAGTGTATTTTGTCAAAAGATTAGCCAATTACATAAAATATGTCTCTAACACTTCTTAATTTTAGAGATTTAAGCATTTGATAATGTAATTTTTTTAGATCTCAAGCTCAAAAGCTTGACCTAAGCTCGAGTTTGAGCTTGATATTAAGCTTGAGCTTGGCTTGACTAATCAATCAAGCCAAGGCCAATCTTTTTAGATTTCTCACGAGCTCAAGCTCAAACATTATTTTTAGGCTTGTCACGAATTCAAGCCAAACTTGAGCTTTTGACTTTTCCTGATGAGCTAAACTTGAACATGCACTACTTGATAAAGCTTGGCTTGTTTGCGGCCCTACTTGGGCCATACCCTTTGGATGTAGGCAATATCTGATTTATCTTTTTTGTACCTTGCTTGGGCCTCGTTCCTTGGGTATGACAATATTTGATTCTTTATCTTTTCTTGTACCTTACTTGGGTCATACCCTTAGAGCGTTGGCAATATATATATATATATATATATATATATATTAATATATACATGTGTGTGTGTGCGCGCGCTTGTTTAAAGATGGTCATGCACTTTGTATAATGGACTCACATGATTAGGAGGGTACCCCCTCATGATCTTGGGTGCTCTTGACCTTGGAGTGTGGATATGCATTCAAGGCGACTGTTGTAGATGCATATTCAAACTATATTGTGTGCATGATTTTCATAGTGTGATTGCCTTGATCCATGTCAGCTAGTGACAGTAGTTTTCTCATGTATGCGACACACATTAATGTAGCTATAATTAATTTTGTAGCTAAACTTTACCCTACTTAAATAATCAGAACGCTTAGAATCAGCTTATGCAAATGGGTTAGTGTCTACAATTCATGTTAGCTAGTGACATTAGTTTTCTCATGTATGCGACACACATTAATGTAACTATAATTAATTTTGTAGCTAAATTTTATCATACTTAAATAAACGCTTTGAATCAGTTTATGCAAATGGGTTAGTGTCTACGTTATCGTATTATTTTTATATCCAATATAAATATGATAGAATAATAAAATAAAATAAAAATTTACAGGAGATGGAACAGAATTTTAGATAAGAAAAGAAAAAGAAAGGAAAAAGAGGTTTCTACGGTTCACGGTTTTCAATCCCTTGTCTCTTCTTTAATCTCTTGACTCCTGACTCTTGTTGTTCAGTTCAAGGAATGTCAGAGTCCATTCTGGAGGCAATCGTTAAACATGTTGTCGGCGGCTTTTCTTCGCAGATTAGGATGCTCCGGGATTTCGATGATGCGATTGAAAAGCTTAGGAACACGATCTACACAACCCAAGCTCAACTTCTTGATGCTGAGGATAAGCACGCCACCACCGGTGATATAGCACTCAACCACTGGGTCGAAAAGCTGAAAGATGCCTTTAACGACGCTGAGGACTTGCTGGACCTTGTCTCCTCTACAGACTTGATGACTAAAATGGACAAAGAGGTACGTATCTTCTTCTCATGCTCGAAACAGCTCACTTTTCGGCTTAAGATGGCTCAAAAAGTAAACGCAATTCTGGAGAGGTTGAATGATATTGAAATTGAAAGGTTAATCTTCAATATTGATCTACGTAAACCTCCAGTGATGAGATCAGGGGATAAAGAAGAACGGGTTTTTGGGAGAGAGGATGATAAGAAAGCCATTACAAAGGTTTTGTTGGATTCTAAAGACAGCCTTTCAGTCATTCCTATAGTTGGAATTCGAGGAGTTGGGAAGACGCTTTTGGCTCAATTGATATTTAAAGACAAGAATGTTGAAAACCATTTCAACCTACGACTTTGGGTGTGTTTATCGGTTTCTGATGTCTTTGATGTTAAATTAATTCTTAAGAAAATGGTGGAATATTTAAGGCGGATCAGTCTTGAAAATCCTCCTATGGATAAATTGCAAAGTTTCGTCCGAGAAAATATTGCTGGAAAGAGATATTTGCTTGTTTTGGATGGTGTCTGCAATGAAGATCAAGTAGAATGGTTGAGTTTGAAAAAAGAGTTGATGGGCGGTGACAGAGGAAGTAAGATTCTGATAACTACACGGTCATTCTTAGCTGGAGAAATAGCAGGCACTGCTCCACCCTATGTTTTAAAAGGCTTGTCGGAAGAGCAATCATGGTCTTTATTGTGTCATGTTGCCTTTGAAGAAGGCCGAGAGCCATTGAGACCAGAAGTATTAGAATATGGTAGAGAGATTGTAAAGATTTGCAGAGGCCTTCCTTCCATGATAAAGCTAATGGGAAATGGTTTATCTGCTAAACGACCAGATGCTTCATCAGGGATCAAGACTATTGAACCTTTTTCGGAAAGTAGTACACACTGTAATTTTTTACCAGTCCTAAAGCGGAAGGAGTGCTTTGCTTATTGTTCATTGTTTCCTGAAGATTGTATCATTGATAAGATGACACTTATAAAACTTTGGATGGCCCAAGGATTCATCCATTCCTCAAATGGAAACCAACACATGGAGGATGTTGGTGATGAGTATTTTATGAGTTTACTTCGGAATTCATTATTTCTGGAGTTCAAGAAAGATGAATGGGGCAATGTATTGAGTTGTAGAATGGATGATTTAATTCGTGATGCGGCAGTGTTTGTAGCTGGTACTGGAAGCACCATCATAGACATGAAGGCGGAAATTATTAATAAAAGATCTCGTCATTTTTTGTTTTGTTCTAGTTTACATTCATCACGGGAACTTCTGGACCAATTGCTTAAAGCCAAGAAGTTGCGGACGTTTCTTTTGCCAACTCAATATAAGGGAAGGTTGGATAAAGCAATTATTGATAAACTTATTTCAAGATTTAAGTACTTGCGTGTGTTAGATTTGCATGATTCAGGGATTGAAATGGTTCCACCTTCAATTGGTAACTTGCTATTGTTAAGGTATCTTGATCTTTCTGGGAACGAAGACATCAACCTGTTGCCCACTTCAATTACAAGGCTACTAAATCTGCAAACTCTTAAGCTCTCCTCTTGTGTTAACCTTAAAGAATTGCCTAGAGATATTTGGAAGTTGGTCAATCTTAGACACCTTGAGATTGGTGGATGTAAAAGTTTGGCTCATATGCCAGACGGACTTGGGCGGTTAACTACACTTCAAACATTACCTTTATTTGTGATTGGCAAGGGCACTGCCAGCTTGGGGAAGACTGGCGGGCTAAGTGAATTGATGGGGTTAAACAACTTGAGAGGAGAGCTAACAATTTTGAATTTGGGACATATCAAAATTGATACTTCAGAATCTAATGCTGCCAACTTGGAAAGCAAAGGATTCCTTCAGGCTGTCAGATTACAGTGGGAACCAATAGAAGGTGATGTTGATCCGGCCAATGATGAAGCACTTCTTGAAACCCTCAGGCCACACCCAAATGTGGCTCTTTTAGGCATTGAAGGGTATATGGGCTTAAATTTTCCCAGTTGGATGAAGGATGATATATTTTGGTGCCTCCCAAATCTTGTTGCAATTAATATAAGCAGGTGTTCCAAATGCCAGCATCTACCATCATTGAGTCATCTCCGTTGTCTCAAGACTCTATATGTTGGAGAATTAACTTCTCTTGAGGTCATAGAAGAGAGGGATCATGAACCCTCAAGGGGCAATCTGGTTGGAGGCAGTGGAAGACAACCAGCACCATCTTCAGCAGTACCTTTCTCAAGCCTAAAGGAATTAACGCTCTATAAATTGCCTAATCTGACAGGATGGAGGATGAGGAGGGAAGGAGTCGCAGCAAAGAATCAACAATTTCCGTTATTCCTGTCATTTCCTTGTCTCTCTAAATTGTCTATAGAGCATTGCCCAAACCTGACATCTATGCCTCTTTTTCTAAATCTTGAAGAAGATTTGAAGCTGACTGATGTCAGAAGGGAGCTTTTACAACAGCAGTCAATGATGGTGAAACAAACAATAGCAACTTCCTTAACCTCTTCTACTTCTATTTCTTCTTCTTCTTCATTCCCCTCCTTTTCAACTTACTCCCCATTTTCCAAATTGAAGTCTCTGCATATTGCAAGCATCAAGGATCTAGACAGCATACAATGGCAAAGCCTCAGGAACCTCCGTTTACTGGTTCTTATCACTATTTCAAATCTGGTGTATTTACCTGACGAGATTCAATATGCGACCACACTGCAACATCTTAAGATTGTAAACTGTTCTAACTTGATGACCTTACCAGAGTGGATGGGCAACCTCACGTCACTTCAGAAGCTTGAAATAAGCCAATGCCCCAATTTAACATCACTGCCTGATGAGATCTATCACTTACAGAAACTCATAATCTCAGACTGTCCCAAATTATTGGAAAGATCCCATACCGAAACAGGTGTGGATTGGCCTAAAAAAGCTCACATCTCAAGTTTGCACATCACCTGAATTTTGAGATATAAGTAAAGCTTTTGTTGCATAACTAAGAATGTGCAGCTTCTCTGATCAAAAAAAAAAAAAATGTTCTGCTTCTTCTGGCATGTACAACACATTTCAGTTTTATTTGTTCAGATTCAAATGATTTATGTAATTATTTTTTCCTCATTTTGTCCAATGAACTCGTCCACAGTGAAAAGATTTTGAAGAATTTCTCAGTAGTTTAAGTCAATTTCAGCATGGGACATGGAAAGGTTAAAAGCTGGTTCTTGTTCAAACCTACTGGCACTCCAATGCAGCAACAACTTAGTGGTAAGATCTAATTTTTGTTTTTTAATTTCCCTCCTTTCTCTCCCTTTGTTTTTTCTTATTATTTATGCCAATTTATCTCTAGGAAAGTGAAAATTTGATGTTCTTTGTTGCTTTCTTCCATGCTGAAAAACAGATTGTTTTCTGGCAGTTAGTAATTTTGAAAGTAGATTTATGTTGGATGATATGGGTAGCCCTTATTGATGAAAATATGAAGGAGAGTCGTTTAAAATGGTTTGGTCATGTGCAGAGGAGAGCAACTAATGCACCAATAAGAAGGAACGAGGGTATCCAAGTTGAGGGAATGAAAAATGGTAGAGGAAGACCAAAAATCATATTAGTAGAAGTAATAAAAAAGAACATGTCAATTAAAAGAGTATAGATAATATGACTTTAGATAGAGTATAATGGAGACAAAGAATACATATGGCCGACCCTAACTAAGATGTTGAGGATCCATAGCCGACCCCAAAATTTTAGAACTAAGGCTTTGTTGTTTGTTGTTGTATTTATGATGGATGATCAAATCTTACAAGTAGACTAAACCATCTTTACTGCTGGTAAAGGGTGATTTCTACATTTCTTTCCCTGGCAGCTTCTTGTGGATTGACAGGCACCAATGTCGTGCTACTTATAAACAATTCAGGGTGGCTTAATTTAATGTTTCATTAGGGGCAGGAAAAACTTCAAATATTTCAAATATAATTTTTTTTAATTTATCATTTAGGACAACAAAATCTCCTATGAAATGTGCCTGGCACTATTATTTTTTATCAGTTTACATATAGATTCCTGTCCTGTTAGCCAAAACAACATGAAATATAAGATGTAAAACCTTGATGCATTTTCTTCTACTTGTTAGAAGCACCTAGCAGTCCACTGCTTCCACGTGTTCATACATCTACTATTGATCTCCTCTGTAAACTGATTGAAGACGCATCTTATTCTCTTTTATATTTTTCTCATGAGAGGTTTTTCAAGTTTGAAGCAGAAAACAAAGGTTACATAGGTGGTTCTTTCTTTTCTTAGACCTAATGGGGACTAAAATAACTGAGTAATTATTACTTATTCTTTTTGTCAGTTCTTCCCTCATAGAATTTTTATTCTGAATATGATACGTTCACATTGGTTGATGTATGATTATTATTACTGTTCTTATAATCATTAGACAAACAGACTGTAGTCTGATCTTCATCAATATTGGAGTAGAATTCTGGAGATGGATCTTATCTGACTACTACTCCAGGAACTAGCTTTTATGTAGGTATTCTGCTTATTCATTTTTGTTTTGAGTTTCTTTAATTCCCCATCTGTTGGTATGTTTTGGAAAATATAATCAAATCATGATACCGCTGTTAAGTTATACTAGCTTACGAATCATGCTATATATAGTCTGGTTGCAAAGAAAAAATGACTGCAATCTACCTATTCTGGATTTTTTTTTGTCGATAGCTCAGACTGGATTCAGAGCACCAACTGAGCTTAATTTTATAGGCAGTATAACTTTGAACTTAAATGTCATTTCTGAGAAAGGGTTGGCAGTAACAAAAAGATCAAGATATAGATAATTCCTGTCTTCGAAGGATGAATAATTCTTAACATACTCTTAAACAAGCAACAAATCCTTCTTTTGGTTTAATGAAGTTCAACTACCTTCTGATAATTTGATATAAACCATATTTTCCTTTTGTAGTGGATGCCTTTGAGTTTTAATAACCAAAACACTAATGAAATTTCAAATGACTAAACTAGAGAGAGAGAGAGAGAGCTGACTGAATGGCTAAAATGTTGGTATTAAGAAAAGCTAAAGTACTGGATTAATTTATCAACACCAACCCTATATTCTACTTATATAATAGTCCTTACACGCTCATTGGTGATTTGGTGCAGTCTCGGTGATATTTTGCAGGAGTTGAACCTTGCATCATTTCAAGCAGATTCTCAATTTGATCTCAATGCCAGAAGAGGTTTATGACTAGTTGACCACACCTCTTTACTGAAACCAAGAATATCAGGCTGTCCCCCACTGATTGGAAAGATACCAGGAGGAATGGGCGAGGATTGGCATAACTGTTCACGTCACAATATTTTGGAAGAAACTTTTTATTAGGACATGCACATGCTCAGCTTCTTTCAATATGTACTAATTAGAATTCAATCTCTCCCGTTATGATTCTTTTGAAACCATTAGTTGTCATAGAAGCAAACAATATTGTTAAGACAGATACTTATTCAAGAAATATTGCTCAATACACACTATACTACCACGACAATCAAGTGGAATTACTTCATTTTATTTATTGCTTGCTTATTCTATTTTATTATAAATTTCAGTCGACGTTTTCCATTGTATGCTTTGTCCCCTCTTTTGTTTGTTTGATTTTTTTATTATTATTTTATTTTGTCATTTCTTCTTTTAAAACTTTTGATTTTTTTTTTTAGATAAAAATACATTGTTGGTCATTAAAGTTTAACTCTTCGGCGACATTAAGGGCTATTCATAGAAGTGCTATTATATTAAGTTTTATACAGGATGTAACTCTAATGCCACATAATAGTTGTAGGCCCCTTAAAAAAAGGCACGTGTAAAAATAAACATAATATTGAAGAGATTTCAAGAGAAATAAACAATTTAATGATTTGATCAAATAATTTTTGAGAGAAGATAGTAATATCTCTAAATACTCAAAGTTGCTTTGATATCCGAATATCCGAAGCAAGTTTTTAAGAAACTCAACAACTTTTTAATTTAATTTATTATTATTATTATTATTATTATTATTATTATTATTATTATTATTATCGTATTTGGGGTTGTATCAATTGGGTGAAAGGTTTGAAAGAGAATGTTGTTCTAGGCGGATTATACCAATTGGTAATAGATTCTTTTAGTTCGTATTATTTAAAATGATTGATTTTAGTTTCAAACTAGTTGGAGGTACATGCCTTGCTGACTTTAATCATTAGTTTATAGAATATATAATTTTATTTTAAAAACTACTAAATGAATGTTTATGACACAATTTACATATCTCCCAAAATGTATTTAGTGCCCATTCCTATTGGGTGCAACACATGCATAGTCTAGCCCACATGAAAGCTCAACTTACAAGTGTGTTGTCCAAGCTTAAGAAGAACCCTAACTCAAGTTGTATTAGGAATTCATATGCTACTGGAAAAGAAGTGTAGGGTGGCTGGCTTGCTTATAAAAGCGAGGAGTAGGTGTTGTGGACACAACGAGGAGTTGCCACCTAGTTTTACAATGGCCAAGTAAACTATGAATATAGCATCCTCTCGGGGAAGGACCTTTTGATCTTACTACCAAAGTATGGGTTCGGAGTTTAGGTACGGTTTTAGGAAGGTGTTAGGCACCAAAAACCGCCCAACCCTAGGGTTTGCTTCCACTCATTGTGTCTTATATCTTAATCCTATTAAAGGCACATTCAATATTGTATCTATTCTCTCACACACACTAGCATACATCTAAACATACAACATGGCATCAATCATCCCCAAACCTAATCATTCATCTATCATGGCATATCACAACCCAAGCCTAGCATACATGGCATCTCATATCAACCTCGCATTCATCTAGCATCATATCACATCCAAGGCAGAAACATAGGTAGCAAACAACCATGACAGAAACATAAGCATAGAAAGATCCAAGTAACATGGGATTGCATTTATACATTAAGAATAACTCATCCAAACAAACATGTTCGTATCTATCATTAAACATACATCATGAGTGTTCATGTGAATGCATGACTTACCTCGCTTACCTTGCTGCATCTCAGCACCTATGGCATTAATGCATGAACATGTGAATGCGTGCTCATGGCATCAAAACAAAGAAACAAAAGATAAACCCTAATTTAACATGTGGAAGAAAAACAACAATAAACAGTAAACCAAATACTTACATCTATGAAAAAGGATCAAAACAAAGGCATAACATGCGAAATAAGCAAAGAAAACGAAGCAAAAACCTGAATTAGGGTTTCTAGGCAGCGGTATGTGCGTGCAGGCCAACTGCATGCGTATGCATACTTTGGCCTACACACGCATGCAGGATGCATGTTTGTACAGGTTTGCTCAGAAACCCTAGCCCAGAAACGGAACAAGCACAGAAACAGAGTAGAATTTAAAATGGAGAAACTAACAACCTAACATGGTTAAAAACACAAAGGCTACCTGAAACTAAGCTATATAAACATATTAAAACATAAAACAAACAAACAAACAAACAAAAACAGAATCAAACTAAAGAAAATAAAAAAAGAAAAAGCTTAGAACTAATACCTCAAAACAGAAGCTCTTCAAGCTTGATTTTTTACCGTTCCCCTTAGTCAAATCTATTCACAATTAATAAAATAGTGATTAGTAATCTTAAACTCAAAGATCAAGGCCAGAAAAGGCTCCAATCAAAAGAAAATTGACTTGAGGATGTTTTGCGAAAAACTCCCTTTTTGATTCGCTATTACTAGTTTTCCCTTAGGATTTCTGTTTGTTTTGAAAAGGTACCGTGTATGGCTATTTATATTGTGAAAATAGGAATTTGGAACAGCTCCCAGACAATGTGGGATTCATTCCAAACCTCAGTCTTTAATGTAGAAAACTTTTCTTTCATAGTTTCTGGAACTCTACATGCACGCACAAGCTTGTGCCTGCGTGCGCATGCATCATCGCTGCGTGGGCAGGTTGATTCCTGCGAGCACAAGCTAAGGGTTTCCTTGACTTTACTTTTCCAAAAATAGATTTATTTGCTCATTAAAAGTTATGTTTTCCATTTTAATCTTTCTCAAGTCAATTTAACATCAGATTAGGCCCTAAACCAACCTTAAGTCTTAGAATTTTAGCATCATTGGGAAACGGGGGCCTGAGTCATAAGGGGTACAAAATGCGGTGTCTACAAGTGTCTCTCTTTTGATTCGTGAGCTCCACTAATGGAATCAAAAGAATAAGAGACAAAACATTTTGTTTCGATGTACGGCTCAGGCCCAACCCACGCACACAACACACATCACGCATATATGGGGCGGGGTATAACTCCGAAGAGTTGCGTGAGATTCGTATGTCCGAATTCCCACCTTTGTTGCTCGGAAAATGAGCAACGACTGGTCACTATCCTAGAACCTATTTTGCCAATTACAAGCAAAAGGTGAGTGACTCATTATCCTAAAGTCACTTAAAAAGACAAATAAACAAGACCAACGGCCGCAACCATCATCCAAACAAACAAAGGTGCTCTTACGATCTTAAAAGGATACATATTTGTGGTGTCCATCTGAGACTCTTGCCTCAAACTTCTCCAAGTGGTACTTGTTTTCCATCTCTATCTCTACATGTTCTGGTGAGGCTCTTGGCTCGGGGTGACCTTAGTCTCTATCTCTATCTCTACCTTTTCTATCGTGCTCGCATGTTCAATTCCTACAGGATATATGCACGAATTCTGATTTGTATGGTTTGTGGCTTATGCCTGCATATTCGATTCCCGTAGGATCTGTGCACAATTTATATGTTCTTCCTTTTAGATTTGTATGGTTTGTGGCTTGTGCCTGCATATTAAATTCCCGTAGGATATGTGCACAATTTCTGTGTTCTTCCTTTTTAATTTTTATGGTTTGTGGCTTGTGCCTGCATATTCAATTCCTGTAGGATATGTGCACAATTTCTGTGTTCTTCATTTCTGATTTGTATGGTTTGTGGCTTGTGCCTGCATATTCAATTCTCGGAGGATATGTGCACAATTTTTATATTATGACTCATAAGGAAGTCCTTGGATGAAAGATCCAATGGGGATGCTTGTGGGACTCACTTGGGAGTATAATCTGCTGATAAGTGTATTGGTGATGATTCTTGATGGTGTGTTGTTCCCTCGAGAGGGGGTAACTTATTGGGGATTTCTTGGTGGCGTGTTGCTCACTAGGGAAAAACTGTCTTCTTCTTTCTTGTGACTCACTGGGGATTGATGCCGATTCCACTCTTAAGGGGGTTTTATCAACTCCATTGGGTAAATTTTATTTTGCAACTCCCGAGAGGGCTGCTTCTGTGTCTTAGACCTATGGGGGAGACCTTCTATGATGCTGAATTTTACTAGGGATTTGGTTGATGATCTTAACTTACGAAGGAGTTTTCTTGATGATTTATGATCCACTGAGGGATGTTTTTTATGCTTTCAATCTATTGGGGATGCCTTTGAGGGTCTTTGTGTTCTTTGTCTACTAAGGGCATTTCTGTCATTTTTGAATGTATTTTTGAATTTCCTGTCTCCTGGGAACTCCTTAGGGATATTTTATTTATTTTTTATTTGCTAAACTACACGTAGTTTAACGGGAAGGCCTAAAGTACATGTAGTTTAGCCACCAGGTGTGTTCCCACCTCTTTATTTTTCTCCAATGGTTACCAACCGTTTCTTTTTTCTTTCCATTCTCTTCATCTCCCCCATCTTTTCATATTCTCTCTAACTCTCACTACAAAACCCTCTGCCTCTCTCTTATTCCCTCACGATGTGACTCTCATCCCTTCCTCTTTTCAATCTCAGCTTCTCTCTCAAACTCTCTCATCTCCTTCAATGGCACCCAAGTCCAAAAAGAGTTCCTACATCCTTTCCTTCAATGGCACCCAAGTCCAAGAAGAGTTCCTACATCTAATGCATTTCATGTCACTCGCTGGAATGGAGCGGTAAGTCTCAATGGGTCTCCTTCCTTGAACCACAGATAACAAAACCATCTTTCTGAGGGTGCAAGGGCCAGATCAGTGAGTTTTTCTTCTTTTTCCATTTTCAAGTTTTTTCCTTTGATCTTCCATTTTGATCCCTTTTTAGGCTTGTAGATGCTTGGGTTTTGTTGTGGGGTGGGTTTAGATGAAAATTTGACACTTTAGGAGGGGTAGGAACATGTTTGGGATGAGTTTTGGTTGAAAAAAACTTGAAAATGTCGAAGAACGACCCTTTGTCTACGTTCATGCGCGCGCAAGTTCGGGCCTACGCGTGCAGGCATGTTCTTGTGCGTGTAGCTTATACTCATATGCACGCAGGCATGTTCTTGCATGCATGTATCTGTTCTTTAGTTCATGCGCATGAAAGTTTTATCCTGCACACGTGTGCAGAGTGCCTGTGCACACAGCCACATTCCTGCGTGCGCATGTCAACTAGCAAAAACCCTACTTTGAGCATTTGAACTCCTTTTCCATTTGTTCTTCACCTATTTGCAATTTTAAAATCATTTTTCACTATTTTTGCATCCAACTATATGTCCCATGTCATATTTCATCCTATTGTGAATCCCATATCACCTTCCCATCATTCTTTTTACCTAATCGTGAATTTAATCTCATTCTCTTTTTGCAGGTTTTACCTCCGTACTCCGGCAGAGGGAGTACTAACCGGGTACTGATATGGTACAGAATCCTTATTGAGGAGACTCGGGCCCATGTATGTGCTGTGGGCTTCAAGCCCATCATCCGTTTGCTACCTGAGAGTTTGCTAGTGTCATCTTGGTGCAGACTTTGGCCGAGAGGTGGTGGGTTACTACCCACACCTTTCACATTGCTGATCGAGAGACAACCATCACTTCCCATGACTTCCACCGCATGACCGGCCTGCAGTTTGATGGGGCCTTGATAAATTTGGAGGGCGAGTCGGGCACTCGGCTGAGCCTAGATTTGCTTGGGAGGAGGAATGCCACAGAGACAATTCGCTATACCGACCTTGAGGCAGATTTCATGCGTTGTCCACAGGTGATGGCCGAGGAGTGTGTCAAGATGGTTAGTGTCTTTTTGCTGTACCTACTGGAGGCGTACTTCTTTGCCAATGAGGGACAGACAGTGTCCTTAAGGTGGCTGGCCCTTTTCCAAGACTTTGAAAGGGCTCGGGACGCCAATTGGGGGTAAGCATGCTTGGCCTATTTTTATTCCTCCTTGGACATGCTTAGCCGGGGGACTTTATACCAGCTAGTGGGGCATTGGAAGGTCCTTGAGGTTAGTTTCTCCTCATTTTCTCTTGTAACTCATGCATTTTCAACACTCGCGATTACATATACCTATATGTCATTTAGGCTAACACTGTGCATCATATTCTTACTAGCTGCATTAATATCCACATCTTGCAAACTGTCATCTTGCAAACTGCCATATCTATACCTTGCAAACTATGCCATAACCTCTTGCAAACTGTCATTTTACAAACTCTCATATCTGTATCTTGCAAACTGTCATGTTCTCTTGCAAATTGTACCATGTTCTCTTGCAAACTGTCATCTTGCAAATTTTTGTCTTTTCAGCACTGGGTCGTGGAGTACGGTCTTATTGCTCGGGGAGCTGCGGTGGATTTGAAGAGCGTCACCTCGATCCAGACCCATTTCGACAGGCTTTCTCCTAACGATGTAAGTTAGGAACATATTGCTTCCCATTTTTTTTCTTGCATGCTTCTTAGGATTTTCTTTCTAATCCTATGTGTTATCACAGGTTGTATGGATTCCCTGGGCCGACGTTGATCTAGTTGCGGACCCGAATTTAGAGGCAACTGCCATTATCACTTTTGGGATCACCAAGCCTCTTGAGGGTGCCAGATTGAGGGTGTTTTACTTGGCATAGAGGGTGTGCTATTAGCTAGTGGGTGCGGATGTGCCCTAGGTTTCGATGGACCCCCCTGAGTTCATGCTTGCCCCTCGTTCCATGACGACTGTGGAGTATGACCTGTGGAGGTAGGGCATCCCTTACACTAAGCGAGTCACGAATGAGCTGGACTATGACAAGTTTAGTGAAACTCGCCTCATGCCCTCCCTTATTACTGTGGTATATATTCTTGCTTCTCTCATCTTCCTTCAATCATTCATCAATTTGCACTCTTGTACATTGGTGATATTCAAGTGGAACACTTGTGTCAAGCTGGCCTTGCTACTAGTGCTCTTATCGACCCTCCCCGTCTGCCCTTGTCAGTTTATGCTTATGGTCCTAATGGTTTTGCTCGAGAGCGTCTGGTGAGCCGCAATACAAATGTCATGATTTACCCCTTTCCGAGGGTACACGGCTGGTAAGTTCTCTTTTATTCTTTAATTTTTCTTGCCTCTCTCAACCCTTGTCCTAACATTGTCCTCTTTCAATTCAGCCTACTTTGCAAGAGCACGAGGAGCTTGTTTGGCTTGCGGGGAACCTCAAGCTGGAGGTGATCGAGTATTCCAGGCAGCTATATGGCGATAAAAGTGCTGGTGATGATGATGATGATGATGATGATGGTGGGTGGGGGTTCAGAGTTGACTCCAAGCTATCGGCTGAGGAAGAGGCATTTTTGGTGATTTTGCAGATAGACAGACACAGACACAGATAGAATAGCATAGCATATTTCTTTTTTTGTTGTTTCTATTATTTTTCTCTTTTTAGCATACATTCCTACACTTTGGATTTGATTTGAGACATTGAGTTGTATTTAAGAACATCTTTCACATTTATGCTTTTATTTGGGATATGCACATAAATTACAAACTTGTGGAAACTTTATGCAATTATGCTATTCTTGATATTTGGAAATTATGAGCTTGTATTGTGCCTTGAGTAGTTTTTTAGGCTTTAAGACTCACAGGAGAAGCTTTCAAGGAGGAAACACACTCAAAACAGGGGAAAACTCAGTTCTGCCTGCTTTTGTGTGCGCGCATACACGCACTTGCGCGCGCAGGCTTTGACCTTGCATACGCAGCTTCGACTCTGCGCATGCATGCCGCGGGTTAGAAAAACCCTAGCCACCCTATTTAAGTATAAATAGTCGTCGGGACTTTCAAACCTTCTCTAGATGTATTTTCAGCTCAGAAAATATTCTTTAGGGCTCTCCAATGGTAGAATTCTCTCCTTTAGAAGTCTCGGCATGGTTCAAGAAGCTTGGCCCTAATTTCAAAGAGGCTATCACTCCTTTCGGTCTCTCTTGCATCTTTCCATATCATTAAATCAAAGTAAATGAACCTCTCCTTTGTGCTACTGCTAACTTTTGGATCCCTACTTGGCATGTTTTCAACTTTAACGGTGTAGAGATATGCCCCACTCTTGAAGAGTTTAGTGCAATCATGGGTGAACTCGAAGTTAACACTCTTGTCTTTCCTACCATGGGTGGGGATCTTCCTACCTTGATTCAAGCTCTGTTGGATGTTTCTCTTAACACGATAAAGCATTGGTGTGTTTTTGGCAAGTTGAGCATTCGTCTAATTTTTTGCATACTTCTCTGAGCTAACTGTTCTTGTGACTGATAGACCGCGTTCCCACTATCTTAATGATTTTTTCCTGTGCGTTCTTGCAAGATACTTCTTGGTACATGGGACAAACTGCATAGACCACATAATGTGCTTGGTGGTTAGCGATTTGAGGAGTGAAAACCTTGCAAGTATGATCTTGGCTAAAACTCTTAATGGCTTGGATGTGTTTCATAGGAAGGAAGCAAATTTCTTTGTGGGAAGCCCTCTCCTTCTTCAGGTATAATCCCTAATTTTTGCTTAGGTTCTCAACCTAGCAGGATCCCTCTAATTTTTGCATGGATTGCCTTTTAGTTTTCAACCCATAGAGGCTTTTTATATCACCTTTTCATCATTTCTCTCTCTCTCTTTTTTTCCTCTGTTTTCTTCCTTTTCTCTTTCTTTTTTAGATATGGCTACAAGAGAGGCTTCAATTGCTTCATCTCCCTACTATTCCTCCTAGTTCATACCTCCCCAAGCATTATTGCGATTGTAGGCCTAAACTTGCTGACGTGAGTTTTGATGAGTTCATGGAGCGAATTAAAGTCACAGATATCCAATGGGTAGTGGAATAATGGTGCATCTCAAGTATGGTTCATCGCAATCTTAAGGATAACTGTGTTCCCTTCGTTGGGTTTTGTGTTGTTCTTACTAATCTACCGGTCGCATTGCAAGGTGATTTGGTGATCGCCAAGGAGCTCCAATGATGATGGTTCCTTGCATACCTTGGCTTTTACTGATAGGACCTTGGGCAGAATCCGCGAGTCTTGGTCGCGAAGGAGGGTGACCAATGACATCTGTCCTCCTCAGTTTCTTCATCCTACATCGGGGTACAAAAAGTGGCTAGAGGATGACATGAAGTGGGTTCCCATAGACGAAAAAGCTTACATAAAGTTCAACTGTAGACACTCGATTTTGCACCCATAATTTAATCTTGGGAGATGACTAGAATGGCATGCATTAAATCATTCATTGAATATCATAAAAATGATCTTGAGATTCTAACGGTCGCAACAGTATGCTCGATTCCCAAATCGGACCGTCAGATTGAAAGATATCACAAGATCAAGTTTTCAGGGTTTGCATAAATTGCATAGGGGTGAAACCGATCACGTGTGATTAATTGAAATTAATTTTGATTGGTTAATGATTAAAATTAATTAAATGAATTTTTGTGATTGGTTAAGTATTTTTCTTAAAGTGAGATTTGTTGCATGGGATTAAAACAAATAAGCTGATAATATTTAAAAGCTGTAGATAATTAGGCTTTTAGGATAATTATATTCAAAATAATTATTTTAAAAAACCTAATTATCACTTTGGGATGAGGTTTATCATGAAAATAACTCTAAAATTCGTCCAAATACAGTTTTAGACTTGAAAAACACTTCCAAAACGTGCTAATCAAGTAGTAGATTTCAGATTCACGTTCCAAGGCACTTTTAGCATAGTAGAACTTAAAATTAGTACTAGGCTATTTCTAAAAAAGTTGTAGAGAATCGAATTTCCCTTCGGCTGTCAAAATTTCAGCTTAATCTAAAGTTTGAGTAGAAATATATGATCAAAATACTGAAGTTTGTTCTGATTTGAAAAATCAGCTTACTCTTATCCAGATCTCCTTTTTTTAAGGATTTTCCCCCATACATTATTTTGCTTATTTTTTAAGCTAATTGGACTTAATTTTAAGCAAACCTAACTTATTTTGTAAGCAACAAACACCTCTATAAATAGGAAAGGCCTCCCAACATTCAAGACCCCTTTTTTCTAGCCCTTCTTTTTCTGACTTCTTTGCTCCCCTTACGTTAAAAACATTCTGGAAGCCTTGGTTTTAAGAACTTCTATTTTGAAAGTAAAATATTTTCGATCTCAAAGAGGTGAAAATTTCTTTGATTTCTAAAGTATTCTTGCATTGAAGGGTATATTTATGCAAGTAGGTATTTAATTTCGTTCTTGCTTTTTTTTTTTCTTTTCTCTTATTTGATATATTTGTGTTGTTCATTGCATTTTTTTTTTTTTTTTATGAATATGTGTCTGATGTCATTAGCAATATGGTCTTGTTTACAATTCATTTATACCATGTTTATATTGTTTAGTTGGAATTGTTGGACATATGTGAATCATGTTAGGAACATATGTCAATATTTTATGTAATTGGCTAATCCTTTGACAAAACGCACTTTACTTGTAATTGGATAGATCTAGGATGTGTTTAATACTTCAAGAAACAAGGTTTCAAGATTAAGTGTTAAAGCCATGCAAGTCTGTCCAAGAAACTAGTGAAGAAGTGTTGGATTTTAAAGCTCGACAGCTGGTATCTATCGAGGTTTAAAAGCTACTGAAGCCCGATGCTCGACAGCTATCTCGATAGATAAGCTATCTATCGAGGTTTATGAAAAACAAATTTTCAGCTCTGATTTTCATCCAATCCGTGTGTATATGTTTGGGCTTTCTTTTCTTGCAACCCTAAACATATATAAGGATTATTTTAAGGGCCGTCAAAGGTTGCGCGAGTGTGAAGCAAAGTTGTGTTCATGCAAATTGTGATCGGAGACAGAGTTTGCCCTAGTTCATCTTTCTCTTGAAGAAGCTGCTGTGTTTGTACACCGTAGGGTTTTGTGACCAAGGAGTTTCGTGATCTTCATCGTGTAATGAACTGAAGAACTTTGAAGCCAACATCTTTCTTAAGTTGGTGAGTAAGCCGCATACTAGGATCCGCGCATCGATTGGTTAGTCACGTACTGGGAGCCATGCATTAAAAGGAGAGATTGTCACTACAGAACAAGTCCAATTGGGTATTGGGGTAAGGGTTCAACTGTAGATTGGTATAAGGTACTGGGATTCCTTTACTTGTAACCGCTTGTTGTGATAATAGTGAATTATCGGGAGTGGTGACCTTAAAATTACCCGGTGGGGTTTTTGCCTTGTAGGTTTTCCCCATTCGTAAACAAATCACCGTGTCAATTTTATTTCCACTGCATTTCATTAATTGGTGACTTGTTTGTGCTACCACGCGTTTTGCATGTTAATTGAATTAATTAATTAACTTGGCTAATTAATTTGTTAATTCATCACAAGGGGTTAATACATTCTTGGCCTATCAGGAATTTTCTTTAGTTGATTAACATGTTTGTGATTTAATTCTTCTTTAATTTCAAAATCTACAATTAATCACTATAACCTTTAAAAAAAAAAACAAAAATAGATCTGTATTTTCATTAAATACAGATCTGAAAATTTTTCTGAAACTTTCTCTAAACAAAAACAGATCTGTATTTTCATTAAATACAAATCTGAAAATTTTTCTAAAACTTTTTCTAAACAAAAATAGATTTGTATTTTCATGAAATACAAATCTGAAAATTTTTCTGAAACTTTTTCTAAACAAAAACATATCTGTATTTTCTTTAAATACAGATCTGAAAATTTTTCGAAAACTTTTTCTAAACAAAAATAGATCTGTATTTTCATTTAATATAGATTTAAAAAAAAAATTTGAAATTTTTTCTAGGCAAGAACAGATCTATATTTTCATTAAATGCAGATCTAAATTTTCAAGTATACAAAACTGATATGTATTTCCATTAAATACAGATCTAAACCTTTTTATGATAAAAAAAAAATGGTTTTCTTCTTAAATAAAAATTGCAGATTTTGGATTTTTAAAGAGTGAATTAATGTTGATTTTAGGGATTTTAATATGTCATATCATGCATCTTTTGAAAGGGTATATAATGGTCACTTAGAGTCTAGAAAACCAGACTCCGTCTGGGCAGAATGGGTGCCTAACACCTTCTCATTCTGTAACCTAGCCCCTGAACTTAGGTTTTTGGATAGTAGACTAGTGTTTTATCTTTTGTTTTGGTAGATTGTAACTAGGATCAAAAGCTTTGTAATATTACTCTACTAAGATTATAGATTGTATTTAGGACCAAAGCCCTGTAATGATTATTTGATCAAGATTGTATTTACATAATTAATGAAATTTGATGTATTTGATGTAAATTTTATATTTATGTTTTTTCTTATTTTTTGTAACAAAAAAAAAGTGGCGACTCCACACAATTACCCAAAAGAAAGGTGCCCTAAGCACCCAAATCTCTTTTTGAGAGCACCCCTCAAGCAGTTACACCGTATCAATCCTGTGTTTGACTTGCAAGACAGCCCAAGCCACAAGAAATCCGAAGACTCTGTCACCATGGCAAAGGGGGAACTTGCCCCCTAAGTTCAATATGCCAGTCTTGGACAAATTTGATGGGACTGGCTACCCGAAGTCCCATTTGAAGATGTACATGAGGGCTATGCAGCCCCTAGAAGCAACTGAAGAGCTATTTGCTCAAATGTTTCAAAATACCTTGACTGGAGCCACTCTTAGGTGGTTCCTCAACCTAGATGATGCTAAAGCAAGGAGTTGGGAGGACATCTATCACGAGTTCCATAATCAATACAAATACAACATAGAAGTGGACGTGACAAGAAGGGATTTGGAAACTACAAAACAAGAGCCGAATGAGTCATTTTTTGCATTCATAACCAAATGGAGAGCCAAGGCAGCCCAAATGATGAATAGGCCAAGTGAAGAAGAGCAAATCCAAATGGTGGTGAAGAATTTGTTACCATTTACAATGAGCATCTTTTCGCCCAATACTCCCTAACTTCAAAGCCTTGTTAATAGCTGGTACTCAAGTGGAAGATGCTATCAACAATGGCATAATCAAGGGAGAAGATCTTGTCTTTAAGAAAATAACAACTCTAGAAAGAAGGGTTAATGCTATCAATCCCTAAAGATCATCAATTGCCAAACCTCGAAGAAATTTTTTAGAACTACACATGACTTTGAGTGAAGCCTTAGAGAAACTACAAGCTAAGGGAGTACTGAAGCCATTGGATCCCAAGCCAATACAACATCCCATGCCTAGAAGCTACAACCCTAATGCTCATTGCAAATATCATCAAGGAGGAGGCCACACAACTAACAAGTGTTTTCACTTAAGGCATGATATTCAAGATCTGATTGACCAACAAGTCATTACTTCGCCTTCATCAGTAAGTCATCCTAACTTTTTTTGAATTTTATTTTACAAGTTTTTTTTTTTTAGATTGACTCTTTGGTCTTATTGTTTATTTAGGATTCGCTTTCTAGTTGGTCTTTTACTTAATAAAATCCATGTTGTGTTTGATGCATTTGGTTTGTCATGTTATTCATATGTAAATAATAATAAACAAACAAAAAACAAAAATCCAAAAAAAAAAATTCAAAAAAAAAGATTCGAAAAAAGTTTTTTTAAAAAAAAAGAGGGAGAAAATTTTTTCAAAAAAAAAAGTTTTCGAAAATTTGAAAAAAAAAAAAACTCAAAAAAAGATTTTTCAACTAGGGGCATTGGACTCTCAAGTCATTTCAATTCATTTAAAAAAAAAAAAAAAATCCTTGGACTAGGGGCATTGGGCCTTCTTAGTAACCTTTTTTTTCTAAAAAACTTTTTTTTTTTTTTTTTTTGGTTGTTCTTTTAAAGACTCCAAGAGTTTTCCAAAACCTTCCTTTTAAAGACTCCAAAATTTTTTCAAAAGCCTTCTTTTCAAGAGAATACAAGATGATCCATTTGACAAAACTTCTTCCAAATCATGATGATTAATTGCTCTACCAATCAATTTGTGCCAACGAGGGATTTAACTTCATTCAATACATGTAAGGACTTTTGCTAAACATTCAAAATCTGATAAGAAAAGGTCCTAAAAGGAAATCAAAGAAATTCATCCATTCATCCAAATTCCTCAAACCACATACACTCAATCCCAATCTCTATAGAATTTTCCACATTGTTGGAGCAATTATACTTCTATTCCAAGAATAATTTATTAAAAGAGTTTAAGTCACTATGCTTACAAGAAAGCATTACTAGGGATAGGAGGCCGCCTTTGGTAATCCACATTATTCCTTGACACCTAATACAATAATTATCCATTGCTAGCCAATTTGAGCCTCTAAATAGTTAGCCTGTATTTCAATGAACCCACTAAAAACTTAAACCTTGGGTGGGGAAAGTAAGTATGCATGCTTAAATCTCAAGATGAGAAAGTGTTGACCTTATGGATTCAGCACCACTTTGTAAGGTCTTTAATGAAGACAATGAGACCAGTTCAAAAGAAGAAAAAGATGAAGAAGTTTAGGCATCAAGTTTAGGAAAGAGAGTTCATCAAGGAAAAGGGATAGTTCACTCCATCAAGCTAGGTAGGAAGGAAGTCCATCAAGGAGAGATAAGATTTCGAGAAAGCATCAAGCTATGAGAAAAAAAAGAAAAGAAAAAAAAGAGAGAGAGAAGTGAATACAAGAATTTTCATCAAGTTGTGAGAGAATACTGATTCATCGAAAGACACAAAAGACATAAGATTCCACGAAAGATCATTCAAGTTGAGAAGGATGAGCAAAAATGAAGATTCATTAAGAGAAAAATTTAATCAAATTGGGGAAGATGAGGAAAAGAAAAAGTAAGATACATTTTATTAAAAAAGTGTGTTTAGTCAAGTCAAGAAAATGAAAGTACATTAAAAAGGATAAGAGGATATGAAGGAGAAATGCAAATTCATCCAAGAAAGATGAAAGTCTATCGAAAGCAAAAATAAAAAAAATAAAAAAAAAGGAAAAGTTTGCTAGGCTGAAAACCCAAAAGGGCAGTCTAGGCAAAAATTAGAGCCAAAAAAGAAGAAGAAGAAGAGATCTCGCTAGGCTGAAAACCCAAATGGGCGGTCTAGGCAAAAATTAGAGCAAAAAAAAAAAAAATAATAATAAAAGGAGTCCGCTAGGCTGAAAACCCGAAAGGGCAGTCTAGGCAAAAATTAGGGAAAAAACAAAACAAAAATATTCAAAAAAAAAAATATCTTTCAAAAAAATGAAAAAAAAAAAAAAAGAGTGAGTGATCTGGCCACAAGATAGGATGCTAAGAAGACCAAAAAGGGGAAGTTGTTAAGCTAAAAAAATCAAG
This sequence comes from Notholithocarpus densiflorus, assembly GCA_030021035.2. NCBI lineage: Eukaryota > Viridiplantae > Streptophyta > Magnoliopsida > Fagales > Fagaceae > Notholithocarpus > Notholithocarpus densiflorus. Next base: position 499,610 of record JARYZH020000019.1, on the reverse strand, counting down.
ACCAAATGAAAGGAATCAATGAAGACCAATGAGAAGATGATGGACATGACAAGGATTTTAGCACAAGAATCAATGATGGAAGATGTGGAAAAATCCTCCAATGCTTGAATTTAAAGTATTGCATACTTGGAGAAATATCATAAGCGTTTTGAGCCTTTTATATCCTTCCTTTCAATACCTGAACCCGACCTACATTACAACCTTTGAATAAAGATCTCCTTGAAGTCCTGCTGATTGAAAGCACACATTTAGCTCTGATAATATTTTCTCCTGGATTTAGAAGGAAAATTACTCAAGATTATCAAGCCCCACTGGCTGATATCTCTAAAAGACAAAATTTCACAAATTCTCAAGTGACTGATTTTTTTTTTTTTTTTTTCTAAGCTCCAAACACTCCCTTTGTTTGCTTCCAACAAAAAATAACTCTCAACAGAACAAAATTTCAAAATTCTCAAAAATTTCAAATCTTCAAACTTAGGATTTTTCCTTTTCTTGCTTGTTCCCAACATATGTGATTCCCAAGCATTTCATTTCTTTGATTGTCTCTAAAGACTTAATCTAAAAACTTTCAAAATGAAGAAGCAAATTTGATTACATGTTTTTAATGATTCCAAATCCTTCCTAGCCAATGAGATCGAGTTAACAGTTGAGCATTATGATTGATCAAAGAGGTTGTTCAAAGGATCACCTTTTGTTCATTTGAAAAAGATAAAATTTCAAAAAGTCTCATTCTAACTAAATTGCTTTTTTTTTTTAAAAAAAAAAGAGAGACTCATTTAAAAAAAAATTTTATTTTTCAAAACTTTTTTTTCGAACTACGTCTGGACTTGATTCTCTATGAAAGAGGTAGTAGGTAGCCTTTGCAAAGGCCCGGTCATAATCACCCAAAAAGAAACTTCATTTCAAAAAAAGAAAATTTTTCAAAACTTTGTTTTGAATTACATCTGGACCTGATCCTCTATGAGAGAGGTACGTAGGCAGCCTTTTCAAAGGCTTGGTCACAATCACCCAAAAAGAAACTTCATTTCAAAAAAGAAGATTTTTCAAAACTTCATTTTTCAAAACTTTTTTTGTGAACTACATTTGGACCTGATCCTCTATGAGAGAGGTACGTAGGCAGCCTTTTCAAAGGCCTGGTCACAATCACTCAAAAAAAAAAAAATGTTTTCAAATACTCAAAATCAAGACATTTGTTTGGGTGAATTTTAGGCTAGGAGCATCTATTTTGCATCAAGCATATCTACACTATTGGCATTTGCCCATTGTTTTTAGTATGCAAGCATGGTAACAATTTTTTGTGTAAGCATGTCATCAATTTTCTTCGCAAGCATGTCTAAACTAGGGGCATTGGCCCAAAATATTTTCATAATGACTGATTACTAACATGCTTATGGAAAGAATTTTTTTGCAGGCTGTGGGCATGGATCCTTCATTTAATCAATATTCACCATCAATTTTCAGTTTGGATGCCGCCATATGTCCTAAGAAAAAAGGTTGAAAACAAGTCAAGACACAACAACTGGATAAGATTCAAGAGTGCCAATTGGCACTTCATAAGTGCCAATCAACACTCCAGTAGTGCTGATTGGCACACCATTTCAGTAGCCCTTGTCTTGCCCAGTTTTGTGATTTTAATCCTGTTTTGCTCAAATTTTGCTCTATTGAAGGTCCTTACACAATAAGATTTTTCAAAATTTAGAATGATTGTTAAACTAGGGGCATTCGACCATGCCTTATTTATTTTTCAAAAAAAAAAAAAATCATCATCATCATTAAAAAAAAAATCAAGATTTCCAAAAATCATGCATCAATTCATAAACTATGGGCATTCGGCCATGCCTCATGCATTTAAAAAAATCAAAAATCATCTTTTTCTTTAAAAAAAAAATCAAGATTTCCAAAAACATACTTCAAAGGGTAAACTAGGGCCATTCGGTTATGCCTCATTCAGGTGAGATCACCCATGTGAAGATCTTCCAAGTAAGTTCAAAGTTTTGAGTAACATGGTCGCATCAGGTAAACTCTAAACTTTTTTGAATCAAGTACAATTTTCTTTCAAATAAGTTCATACATGCTATACATTGTAGGATCGACAATAGCTCTCCTACCTTCAAGGGATTGACCTTAGTTCTCCTAAAACTCATAGGATCGACAATAGTTCTCCTATACACTAGAATCAACAGTAACTCTCCTACCTTCAAGGGATCGACCTTAGTTCTCCTAAAACTCATAGGATCAACAATAGTTCTCCTATACGCTAGGATCGACAGTAGCTCTCCTACCTTCAAGGGATTGACCTTAGTTCTCCAAAAACTCATAGGTTTGACAATAGTTCTCCTATACACTAGGATCAACAATAGCTCTGCTACCTTTAAGGGATCGACCTTAGTTCTCCTAAAACTCAAGGATTGACAATAGTTCTCCTATACACTGTAGGATTGAAAATAGCTCTCCTACCTTCAAGGGATCGACCTTAATTCTCCTAAAACCCATAGAATTGACAATAGTTCTCCTATATACTGTAGGACCGACAAGAGCTCTCCTACCTTCAAGAGATCGACCTTAGGTCTCCTAAAACTCATAGGATCAACAATAGTTCTCCTATACATTGTAGGATTGACAATAGCTCTCCTACCTTCAAGGGATTGACCTTAGTTTTTCTAAAACCCATAGGATCGACAATAGTTCTCCTACACACTAAGATCGACAGTACCTCTCCTGCCTTCAAGGGATCAACCTTAGTTCTCCTAAAACCCATAGGATTAACAATAGTTCTCCTATATACTGTGGGACTGACAATAGCTCTCCTACATTCAAGGGATTGACCTTAGTCCTCCTAAAACTCATAGGATCGATAAGAGTTCTCCTATACATTGTAGGATTGACAATAGCTCTCCTACCTTCAAGGGATTAATCTTAGTTCTCCTAAAACTCATAGGATTGACAATAGTTCTCCTATACACTAGGATTGACAGTAGCTCTCCTACCTTCAAGGGATCGACCTTAGTTCTCCTAAAACTCATAGGATCGACAATAGTTCTCCCATACATTGTAGGATCGACACTAGCTCTCCTACCTTCAAGGAATCGACTTTAGTTCTCCTAAAACTCATAGGATCGACAATAGCTCTCCTATACACTATAGAATCGATAATAGCTCTCCTACCTTTAAAGGATCAACCTTAGTTCTCTTAAAACTCATAGGATCGACAGTAGTTCTCCTACTCTCCCTCGGATCTTCATTAGCTCTCCTACCTTCAATTAATTGAATTTAGTACTCCCAAACCTTTGAAAAAATCAACCTCAATTCTCCCGATCCCTTGATTGATAAATTCCAAATTTGAATAATCTGAGTTCTCAATCCTTATAATTCTAATATAAATTTTCTCATCTATGGCAGGAAAATTTTAGACTTCAAAACACAGATTGGGCGAATAGAGTTCTCAATCATTCTAAGTCAGAATGAGCAGATAGAGAAACCTCTTAGTCGCCCTAGATTCAGACCGAGATAGAGAAACCTCTCAGTTGCCCCAAATTCAGACTGAGATAGAGAAACCTCTCAGTCGCCTCAGATTCAAATCGAGATAGAGAAACCTCTCAATCGCCTCAGATTCAGACCGAGATAAAGAAGCCTCTCAGTCGCCCCAGATTCAAACCGAGATAAAGAAACCTCTCAGTCACCTCAGATTTCCAAATCGAGCGAATATAGTTCTCGATTGCCTCATCAGCATTCAAGATTTAATTCAGGTTCGTCAATTATCAAGTAGATCAAGTATTCATAGTTTTCATTTTTCAAGACAATAAAACACTAGTTCTAAGTCCCAAGGTTTTAGGTTCTAGGACTAGGAAATCTTTGAAAAGTCAACCTTGACTAAATAATGGTTGCTAAAATCAGTGTCTTTGTTTTACGTTGACATTCACTTTGCAAGCTCTGTCAATGAGGGGCATTTTGCACCCATAATTTAATCTTGGGAGATAACTAGAATGACCATTCATATACCCAAAAATCATAATTGCATTACATGCATTAAATCATTTATTGAATATCATAAAAATTATCTTGTGATTCTAATAGTCGCGACGGTATGCCCGATTCCCAAATTGGACCGTCGAATTGAAAGATATCACAAGATCAAGTTTTCACGGTCTGCATACATTGTATAGGGGTGAAACCGATCACGTGTGATTAATTGAAATCAATTTTGATTGGTTAATGATTAAAATTAATTAAATGAATTTTTTTGATTGGTTAAGTATTTTTCTTAAAGTGAGATTTGTTGCATGGAATTAAAACAAATAAGCTGATAATATTTGAAAGCTGTAGATAATGAGGCTTTTAGGATAATTATATTCAAAATAATTATTTTAAAAAACCTAATTATCACTTTGGGATGAGCTTTATCATGAAAATAACTCTAAAATTCGTCCAAATATAGTTTTAGACTTGGAAAACACTTCAAAAACGTGCTAATCAAGTAGTAGATTTTAGATTCACGTTCCAAGGCACTTTTATCCAAATCTCCTTTTCTTTAGGATTTTCCCCCATACGGTTTTTTGCTTATTTTATAAGCTGATTGAAAAATCTGCAATTAATCACTACAACCTTTAAAAAAAAAAAAAAAAAAAAAAAAAAAAAAAAAAAAAACAAATCTGTATTTTCATTAAATACAGATCTGAAAATTTTTCTGTAACTTTTTCTAAACAAAAACAGATCTGTATTTTCATTAAATACAGATCTAAAAAATTTTCTAAAACTTTTTCTAAACAAAAACAAATCTGTATTTTCATTTAATACAGATCTAAAATTATTTTTGAATTTTTTTCTAGACAAGAACAAATTTGTATTTTCATTAAATACAAAAAACTTATCTGAATTTTCAAGTATACAAAACTTATCTGTATTTTCATTAAATACAGATCTGAAATTTTTTATGATAAAAAAAAATGGTTTTCTTCTTAAATAAAAATTGCAGATTCTGGATTTTTAAAGAGTTAATTAACATTGATTTTAGGGATTTTAATATGTCATATCATGCATCTTTTGAAAGGGTATATAATGGTCACTTAGAGTCTAGAAGACCAGACTCCGTCTGGGCGAAAAGGGTGCCTAACACCTTCCCATTCTGTAACCTAACCCCCGAACTTAGGTTTTTAGATAGTAGACTAGTGTTTTATCTTTTGTTTTGGTAGATTGTAACTAGGATCAAAAGCCTTGTAATATTACTCTACCAAGATTATAGATTGTATTTAGGACCAAAGCCCAATAATGATTATTTGATCAAGATTGTATTTACATAATTAATGAAATTTGATGTATTTGATGTAAATTTTATATTTATGTTTTTTCTTATTTTTTGTAACAAAAAAAAGTGGCAACTCCACACAATTACCCAAAAGAGAGGTGCCCTAAGCACCCAAATATCTTTTTGAGAGCACCCCTCAAGCAGTGTGGTCTCTCACACCAACAAAAGGACTGAATGACGACCTTGATATGCCCCAAATTTTACTTTTCTGCACTTTATGATTCACATTTTTTTTTCTTTTGAACTTAATAAAGGATTGGAATGTTCCAAATCCCCTATGGAAAAAATTTATTATCTTTTAATTTGAGCAATGAGAGAACCATCCATTTATTATCTTTGCTAATTGTCATTATTCCTCTTTTTCTTTTTCTTTTTATTTTCTTTTTATTTTCTTTTTTCCATGCCATGTAATTTTTCCCATGGCGTTTTTTGAGGAATTTTCACCATAACCATGGTCTTTGCCCCTATCTTTTGCCTAGACCTCCCTTTCGAGTTTTCAATGTAGCGGAGTTCTTTTACCTTAATTTTTGCCAAGGCCGCCCTTTTGGGTTTTTAACCTAGTAGGCATTTTTCTTTTTCTTTCAAATGTTATATCTTCAGAGTCTATCCATGGTGATTGGGAGAAGCATCTCTTCTCCATCCAAATCTGTAATTCTCGTAGCAACTCCTAACATGATTTTCTTGATAATAAAACGCCTAGACCATCTTGGCTTCATCTTTCCTCTTGGATCAAAAGTTTCATCTCTAAGCACTTTTAGGACCAAGTCCCCTTCTTTAAGGTTTCTAGGTTTCACCTTTTTGTTAAATGCCCTAGCAATCCTCTTTTGGTATCCTTGTGCATGGTATTGTGCCCCAGCTCTCTTATCATCTATCAAAGCCAATTGCTCATATATTTGTTTCATCCATTCTTCCTATAAGACCTTGGTTTCTAGTAGCACTCTCAAAGATTGTATCTCTACCTCAATGGGAAGTACTGCTTCACTACCATAGACCAAAGAGTAAGGGGTTGCCCCAGTCAATGCGCAAATAGAAGTTCCGTAACCCCATAAGGCAAATGGGAGCTTCTTGGCCCAATCCTTGTATGTCACTACCGTCTTGGCTAGGATGTTCTTGATGTTCTTCTTGGCTGCTTCTACGGCCCCATTGGTCTGCGGTTGATATGGCAAAGACTTGTGATGTTTGATGTTGTATAATTCCATGATCTTTCAATCCTCTCCCTCAAAGTAGGAACCATTATTGGAGATAATCTCTTGGGGTACCCCTCACCAACAAATGATGTTATTCTCTATGAATATGTCCACATGCTTGGCTTTTAGTACAGAGTAGGCGGCCGCTTCCACCCACTTGGTGAAGTAATCAATTGCCACTAGGATGTATTCATGTCCATTTAAGGCCTTAGGGGCTATTATTCCAATCACATCTATGCCCTAGACTGAGAAAAGACATGGAGAGGTCATGCTGTATAGCTCACTAGGTGGCACGTGATTCAAATTTGCATGTTTTTGGCAATCATGGCAACTCTTCACAAAGTCTACACAATCGGTCTCCATCGTGTTCCAATAGTACCTTATCCTTAAGATCTTCTTGGCTAACATTCTCCCATTCATATGAGGACCACAAATCCCTTGATGGATTTCTTCCATGACTTTCTTGGCTTCTTCTTTCTTTAGACAAAGAAGATGTATACCATTATAGGATCTTCTATAGAGCTGACCTCCGCATAAGATGTATTACATTGCTATCATCCTAATCGAACGATGCTCTCTCTTGTCGGTACCATCCGGATATAACCCCAATTCGAAGAATTTCATGATGTCATAATGCCAAGGAACCCTTCCTCTTCTATAACCAAGACTAAAGTTTCAGCCTTCTCTTTGTGTACCAACCCATAACTTTGTTTAATCTCTAAGGATCGTGTCCATACTCCTTCGGGTATTTCGACCATGGAAGCTAAAGTAGCCAAGGCATCTGCAACTGATTCTGAGCTTTAGGGATGATCGTATATTCAATCTTGTCAAAAGTTTTAGTCAAATCCTCTAAATATTGTTGATAAGGCTTTAAGTGCTCTTCCTTCGCTTTCCACAACCTTTGTGCTTGAGTTATAATTAAAGTCAAATCTCCAATGACCTCGGCCTCTTTTACCCCCAATTCTCGGAGAGCTTCCATTCCGGCGATACAAGCCTCATATTCTGCCATATTATTGGTTGCCTCGAAGTTCAACTTAACTGCCAAGGGTATGTGAGATCCTTCGGGAGTGATCAAAAGCACTCCTATCCCATTCCCATATTGGTTCACAGCTCCATTGAAATACATCTTCCATGCCCCTAGCTCAATGTCCAAAATGTCCTAATTCAGAAAATCTTCTCTACGATCCTCTCCTTCCACGGTGTATTCGGCACAAAAGTCTGACACGACACTTCCCTTGATAGTTTTCTTTGCCACATACTTCAAATCAAATTTTGCTAATAGGATTAACCATCTTAACAGTCTTCCACTCAAAGCGGACTTCTCAAACAAGTACTTCAATGGATCCATTACGGCTACTACCCATATCTAGAAAGGTAGGATAATGTGTCTCAATTTCTATACGGCTCATACGAGAGCAAGCATACTTCCAACCACATCTTCTATGATAGAGAGATATAGGAGTAATGGCTTTCCATGCTTCGGAGGTATCAAGATAGGTGGATGGAGGAGATATCTCTTGATGAGCTCAAAAGCTTTCTGACATTCATCATTCCATTAATGAGGTTCACTCTTTCTTAGGAGCTTGAAGATAGGCGTACAAGTGGAAGTGAGTTTGGCAATGAATCAGCTGATGTATTGCAATCGACCTAAGAATCCACTTATCTCTTTCTCGCTCTTTGGTGGAGGCATTTCTAATATGGCTTTGATCTTTGATGGGTCAACTTTTACCCCTCTATCACTTACCAAGAAGCCCAACAACTTCCTTGCGGTTACCCCAAAGGTTCATTTTTGTGGGTTCAATCTTAATTTATACTCCTTGATCCTCTCCAAGAACTTCCTCAAGTTAATAATGTGACCCTCTCTCTCCTTGGATTTCACAATCATATCATCAACATACACTTCTACCTCATTGTGCATCATATCATGTAGCAAGGCTGTGGCTATTCTTTGATAAGTTGCACCTGTATTCTTGAGCTTGAATGGCATCACGGTGTAACAATAAATTCCCCATTTTGTGGTGAAGGTAGTCTTGGTCATATCCCTAGGAGCCATCTTGATTTGGTTATATCCCAAGAAACCATCCATGAAAGACATCAAGGCACGACCAGCTGTGTTATCCACTAAAACATCTATGTATGGAAGAAGGAAGTCATCCTTAGGGCAAGCCTTGTTAAAATACCTAAAATCCACACACATTCTTACCTTCCCATCTTTCTTGGGTACGGGCACAACATTGGCTATCCATTCGGCTTGGTGTTTGGGTTTAATGAACCCTACTTTCAATTGCTTGTTGACCTCTTCTTTGATCTTTAGAAGCCATTTGGTTCACATACTGTCGACGCCCGGGTGCTCTCTCTCTCTCTTAGTGGAGGAAGGTAGGTCTACCTTTGGAGGTGTGGCAGGAATCTTGGCCAAATTTTAAGGGAATTACGAAAGGTAAGTGAGTCGCCATCAATCATTGGGTTTTTCTAAGGTGTGATTGGTCACCTGTTTCTAGTTGATTTTATTACCAATCCTAGGTTAAGAAAAAAGGCATTTTTCCTAATCTAATGTGGATGGAAAAAAATCTTGATTCTTAGGTCCGGAAGTTTGGTTACATGTGGGGAGAGTGTTAGGCACCCCACAACGCCTGTCCAAGGACAGTCCTTTATTTTGATAAAACCTTAATTTTTGGAGATTGGCAGTAAAAACATGATTTTGGCATTGGCTTTCTGGGCTTTGCATGCATGGGGGCTTTGAGGTTTGGCTTTTGAATGGGTGTGGTCCCAATCTATGCTTTCCTAAGGCATTCGAGCAAAATACTAGATTTTCACGGTGAAAATCCGACGACATGTCACCTTACTTTCGCGGCGGAAATTAGGCATCACTTTGACCGGAAGGGGCGAGCAGGTATATATATACATACACCATGCACAATGCAAGCACACAGAGCTAGAAAGTAAATGCCTACATCCCTAGAGCATGGCCCAAAATATAAGTGCAGGAAAATAAACAGGGGTTGCCATACTCTAGAGATAATGACGAATGGTACATGGCATGATATACCTAATACAAACCATCTAAGAGAGAAAGGGAGGAGGAAGGAAGGGGTTTAAAAGAGTACATAACCAAAGGGAAAGGCTAAACTTCTAAATCTACTGATCACTACCGCTTAGCTTATCTCTACATGCTCGCGTCCATGCCCTTTTTGCTTGTGCCTGGGAGACTGTACCCTAGCTTCAAGCATCCTCGCTCCATGTGTGTACATGCAAAGGCAAAGGCAAGAAACCAGCAGACAAGCAATAGAAGGAAAAGATGCAAAGAGCATGTGAAAGAGGCATAAAGCAAATAAGCATGATAGACATGACAAGCAAAGAAATAAGAAAGCAAGCAAAGAAACAAGAAAGCAAGCAAACAAGCGAGAAAGCAAACAAGCAAGAAAGCAAACAAAAGGTGGTGTTCGCGAGGGACAAATGTAGGTTTGGATTAGATGTGCATAGCTTCATTGTGTTGAAGCATGGATGACACACTAGCAAGCAAGACTTATGAATGGAAATGTAAGCAAGTGTAAAGATGCACAGAAAGCCAACAGGTGGCACAAATAGGCATGGTAAGCACATCATCGCACGGAGCGGAAAAGGGGAAAGGTATGCACGAAGCAACCAGCATCATGGTGATGCATCCCAAACGGTTACATCCAAACAAGGCCTTATGGGCGTTGGATGTAACCGCACAACCACAAACCCGCTAAGGGCGTCAAGCGAGGCAAAGCCTTGAACTAGAGAGGCTAACATAAGTATAAAGCATAGAAGCGAGCAAGCATAGACATACAAATAGGGGTGATCCAAACCCTTTGATGTGGGCCTTGGCGTATGGACGATGACAAAGACCATAGGGTCTAGATCGGGTCCTAACCATTAGGCCAAAACACAAGAAAGAAAGACAAAGCGACAAAAGGGCTACAATAACACATGGCATGACAAACATAGCCTAGGCCTAGGCACCCCGACATGGCATGGAGCGCACAAGCACATGGGGTATAGCATAAAGCATGTAGAGAACATAGATCCAAGCATATAGACATGTGAGAACATAGATCTAGACATATAGGCAAAGACACATACATGTAGACATGTAGAAACTTAGCACATAAACATGGAAGAATGTCAATCCAAGCATATAAGCATGTGAAGACAAGGATCTAACCATATAGCATGGAAATAAACATGTAAGACACATAGATCCAAGCAAGGCATAGCCAACAACGTCACACAAGCATGTGAGCATGTAACCCTAACATCAACCTAGAGCTAAAAGAGGCATAAAACGTAGGAAAACATGGCATAAAACCCTAAGCATGTAGATCTAAACATACAAGCATGTAAAGATGTAGATCTAAGCATGAAACATGGCATAAGGCATAAAAGCAAAGAGATTTAAGCTAGAAACACAAATAAAGCAAGAAACATGCTAAAGAAAGCGATAATTCATGTTATTCAAGCAAAAAGAGCAAGATAAATGCTAGAAAAAGATTTAGAAGGTTAAGGGTGTGGATGGTAGCTAAAAAGCTTCATCCACACCCCTAGACCCCAAATCCCAAGTGTAGAACCAAGGAAAAGAAGATCGGGTATAAGAACGATACCTTGGGCTTTTTGGTGAAGAGAGAAGAATCAACAAGCTTTGATGTGTTTTTTGGTATTTGGAAGAGAGAAAAATGTGTAAAGAAACCAGGCAGAGAGCAAAAATTCAAAAAAATGTGTCTCCTCCCAAGTCTGAGGGGTGCCTGGGGCTATTTATAGCCCCGACACGCACTTCGAGGCGGCGGCCCTTCAAGGATGGCCGGCCTCAAAAGGCCTGAAATGGGGTTGATCTTGAAACCCCTGGAAATATCTTGGCTTCCTATTTTCGAAAAGGTATGGATCTTGGAAATCCAATGGTTGGATCAAAAGTTATGGCTCTCGGAAGTTAGTGGTGCATCGATCGATGCGTCAACCCGATTTTCGTGATATATCGGCCATTCTAACTCCGATTTCAACCCATGAATGGTTGTTGGAATGAGAATATAATAATATTCACAATGGCATTGGTTTCAACCCATTCTGACAACTAGATCAAAATTAGGGTTTTTGGGCCTACCCAAGATTGACTTCGGGTCAAACTTGGTCAAAGTTGTTAAAAATCTCTAAGAAGCTTGGGTTTAATGTAAAACCATGAAAAATGTTGTTTTGTGAGGGTTTTGACCTCGTTTGACCTTTGGTCAAACCCAGGGTTGACCAAGGGCATTTTGGTCATTTTAGCTGAAAAATGCACTTAGGGTGCTCCGAAGCCCGAACGGGTTGCACCACGTCATTATATATATTCTCGTGACCCCTTGGAGAGAAAATGATATTTTTGGGTTTTTCAGAATCTGGCATGCAAATTGAGGGCAGACAAAATACGCTATCAACAACTGCCATTTCTTTATCTGAAACCTCGAGTGCAATGAGAGGTGTCGAATAAAGAATGTGATTTTGAATTTTGTTGCCACCAAATTTGCGTGCGGAGACTATTCATGGATCGATACCGGACTTTACCTGATTAGACCAGTCTACTGCAGCTGTTATTGAAATATTTTTCAGGCACATCTTTGAATTTTGGAAGAGGAGAAAGGAGATTTTTTTTGGGGGTTTGATTGGGTCAACGCTGCCCGACGACCCTTATAGGAAGCCTAGGGCCTATAAATGCCATATTTGGCTCATTTTGGCTCATTTCATCCTCATTTCTCACTTTTTCTTCACTTCTCACTTCTACAAAAAATCTCTGGAGCGATCTGGAGCATAGCAGGTCCGTCCTTTCAGCCTTAGTCCGCTATTTCAGTCTACTTCTTCAGTCTTTTCTGCACTTGAGGTCAGTGTCTATTTTTCCTTCTTCTCTTATTTTTTCTGCAAAATGTTAGTAGCAATACTACTAGAGATGCATGCTAGTGCTTATTTTATTTTTTTTGAATTTTTGTAAGCATATTTTTTGCCATGATTTATGCCATGCTATCTTAGGAAAATGCGTATATTTTTTGTTTTTGTTATATGAATGCCTAAATATGTGGGAAATTAAATGCTAAAAATAAAATGTAGGATATGGGTAAGGGGACTTACCTGGTAGTTGGGAATAGTGGAAATGTGAGCCTAGAGTGCGGCCGCTAGTTTCCTCACTATAAATCAGAAATCTTGAAAACTTTCTGAGTAAATGTGAGCCTGGTGCGTAGCCGCCAGTTTACCCACTGTAGATTGTGAGCCTAGGACACGGTCGCTAGTTTACCCACTGTAGATCAGGAACTTGGAAAATCTTGAGCAAATGTGAGCCCAGGACGCAGTCACTGGTTTACCCACTGTAGATTAGGAACTTGGAAATTCTGAGTGAACGTGAGTCCAGGACACAGTCGCTGGTTTACCCACTGTAGATTAGGAACTTGGAAATTCTTAGTGAACGTGAGCCCGAGGCGCAGCCACCAGTTTACCCACTGTAGATCAGGAACTTGGAAATTTTGAGTGAACGTGAGTCTAGGACACGGTCGCTGGTTTACCCACTATAGATTAGGAACTTGGAAATTCTGAGTGAACGTGAGTCTAGGACACGGTCGCTGGTTTACCCACTATAGATCAGGAACTTGGAAATTCTGAGTGAACGTGAGTCCAGGACACAGTCACTGGTTTACCCACCGTAGACCAGGAACTTGGAAATTCTAAGTGAACGTAAGCCCGAGGTGTAGCCACCAGTTTACCCATTATAGATTGTGAGCCTAGGACACAGTCGCTAGCTTACCCACTGAAGAATGTGAGCCCGAGGCGCGGCCACCGGTTTACCCACTACAGAATGTGAGCCCAAAGCGCAGCTGCTGGTTTACTCGTTGTAGATTGTGAGCCTAGGACACGGTCGCTAGCTTACCCAGTGCTAAATGTGAGCCCAGAGCGCAACTGCTGGCTTATCCACTGTAGAATGTAAGCCTAGGACACGGTCGCTAGCTTACCCACTACATAATGTGAGCCCAGAGCGCAGCTACTGGCTTACCCACTGTAGAACGTGAGCCTAGGACACGATCGCTAGCTTACCCACTGTAGAATGTGAGCCTGAGGCGCGGACGTTGGTTTACCCACTGCAGAATGTGAGCCCAGAGCGCAGCTGCTGGTTTACCCACTGTAGAACATGAGCCTAAGACACGATCGCTAGCTTACCCACTGTAGAATGTGAGCCTAGAGCGCAGTTGCTGGCTTACCTACTGTAGAACGTGAGCCTAGGACATGGTCGCTAGCTTACTCACTGTAGAATGTGAGCTCGAGGCACGGCTGCCGGTTTACCCACTGCAGAATGTGAGCCCAGAGCGCAACTGCTGGTTTACCCACTGTAGAACGTGAGCCTAGGACACGGTCGCTAGCTTACCCACTATAGAACGTGAGCCTAAGACATGGTCGCTAGCTTACCTACTATAGAATGTGAGCCCGAGGCACAGCCGCCGGTTTACCCACTATAGAACGTTTTGTATGAATCTGCTTTCTTGTGAGATCATATGCTTGACATAGACCTGCATAACATGTTTAGGAAAAAGTGTTAGTTCATCTACATTGCCATTTAACTTATGGGCTTACCACTTGTGCTTTGGATTTCTCGCTATTTTGTAGATCATGTCTCAGAGGGCTAGTTCTAGGGGAGACCATGGAAGGCCCCAGTTTATGCTACATCCCACGGGGACGATTCTTCTGATGATAAGACCGCTTCGGCTGGCGAGCAGGCGGCTCGGGTTCTGCAGAGTCACTTTGACTGCAGGGGTGATGACCCCAGGCCCATTAGCAGCATACCCGTGGAGACCCATTCTAGGAGGCGGTATTCAGTCGAGACGGCCATCGTCTCCTCTGAGTCCCGTACTGTTTCTAGTAGGGCTTCCTCACGGCGCTGGCTAGCTACCAGGAGATGGGCCTCTAGAGGAGTGACGCGAGCCAAGGATCTCCTCATTGACATAAAGGCTGACTTTTTTGGGGATGAGGTCCATCCGGACTTGGGCGCTCGGAGGCACAGTTTGAGGCTGAAGTTCCCGCCACGTCAAGCTGGGGCCGATGCTCGCACTAGGGCTGTAGACAGAGGCATCAGAGACACTCACATTTAGCGTGGGCTGAAGGATCATCCTTCCGCTCAGGCATGGAAAGGAGAGGTATGATGTATTTCTTCCTTTGTCACTTAGATTCCGGTTATATGCATGTGCTAACAAATAGCTTCTGATTTTGAATGTAGAAGGCCGATAAGATCCAGGGTCGGGGTGCTTGGTCCACCTTTCTTCAGCTGTTGTTTGCTCCGGGGACCCACCAGCGGTACGTCGAGTTTCTGAGAGAGTAGGGATTTGAGGATTTCCTACGAATCCCCCCGTACACCATGAGGCACGGGATTGGGGAGGCTTTGGTGCGGTGGTTTCATACCGAGACGGGCACCTTTCACTTAAGTTGTGGGGAGTACGCGATCCTCCCTTTTGATTGGACAGCCATCCTGGGTATCAGATTTGGTGGCTTCCCAATTCCGATCGATGAGATGAGCTTTGAGATGGCCAGCGAGCTCTTGGGCATCTTGCTCCCATTGACTGCAAACACGAGAGGATATTTTGGGCCCACTACGTCGCCACAGATTCGTACTGAGTGGTTGTAGGGTAACATTCCCTGGGGTGTGGCACCTACCGACATTCATCTTTAGCAGTTCTTCCTGTAATTTCTCGGTAGTTACTTCTTTGGCAACAACCGATCGGTGTTGACCTGCCAGCTGCTGTAGGCCATGAGAGTAGTCTCCGATATTGGGAGATACAACTGGCTGTCACTTACGGCTTTTTCATCGCTTTCTTGGGGTGAGCCTCCCAGTGGAATTTCAAGAGTTTGGAGGGATACTGGCAAATTTTGACGTGGTGGGCGTATGAGTACATCCCAGCCTTGCGACCACAGCTTTTGGGTTTGTCAGCGATAGTGTATCCTCGAGCATACATTTGGGCTCTCTGTGCGATCACCAGGGTTGTTGTAGTGAAGCTGGTCACTATCTCTATAGCCTTAGACTGCATTATCTGGGATGAGATGATAGTTCGCCCTTATGATGGTTCGCTACTAGGGAGGCCGAAGCTCACTATTGCTATGGGCCAGTTGAGGATATGACGCTGGTTTTGGGCCCTGTCGAGCTGGGAGTTCTTTTTGGCAAAGAGGACCTTCCATCAAGTCATGCCGGTCTACAGAGTACCTGGAGATCTGCCTCTTCTTGGCTTGTCATTCGAGTCCATTATCTTGGACGACCCTGCTTCTGAGACGAGTTCTTTTGATGCCTACGTGGATACCAGCAGAGATTATGCTACTTGGTTCGCTGAGTCCTCTACGGGGCCTATTATTGGAGATGTCCCTGTGAGTGGAGGTAAGGTGCTGAGAGGCATTATCCGTGCTTAGTTAGCCTCCGGGGCAGAGTGGAGAGTGCGTACAGAGGCTCTGCAGGCCAGGGTGACAGAGCTTAAGGCCATCCTTGCCACTAGGGAAGCACACATGCAGGAGAAGACTGCTCGGGCAATAGCTCAAGAGAGGGAGCTCTGGCAGAGAGATAGGGAGGTTCAAGCTACAATGGCAAAGAGAGAGCGAAGCCAGCTTCAGAGCGAGTTAGCCATGGTTTATAGCTATACCATGGTCTTGACGAGAGAGTTACGAGCGGCTCGTATTCCTATTCCGTCTCCACCTCAGATTCCAAGCTTGGGGCCCATCATTCCTCCGCATGAGCCCGGGTATATACCAGTTCCTCCAGGCCCGCCTGGTGGTTAGGGTTCTTTTGCTCAAGCTTCGAGGCCTTCCCAGGATCTAGGATATGCTCCCGGCACTTCAGGCAGTGCGGGTCCTTCCACCAGCCCTTTTGCAAGTGACGATGATGATGATGATGATAATGATATCGATTTGTATATTAAGGGTGATGATTCTCTGTAGGGTTAGCCATATGTTGTAGCATGATGTAGCCGCTGCGTGGGCATGTACTTTTCCATGTATCCTGTAGACATTGCCCCATGATGGGCCAGTTATGTATGTATATTGTTCATTGCCTCTTAATAGGCCTGGACATGTGTGTATTGTATTGCCCCACAGTGGGCCCTGATGTATGATACTATCTTTTTGCTTCATGGTGTATGTATGGAACAATGCCTTTTGTTAGGACTTATATGTATGATTCTAAAAAAATGCCTTTGAGAGGGCAGCCGATGTATGTGTAAAACAATGCCTCTGATTAGAACTTACATGTATAGCTCTAGACAAATTGCCTTTGAGAGGGTTGTAGACATATGTGAAAGGCAATACCTTTTGGTAGGGTTTACGTGCATAACTGCAGGAGATTGCCTTTAAGAGAGCGGATATATCACCATAGAGAAATTGCCTTTGAGAGGGCTACCGACGTGTGTGAAATACAATGCCTCTAGGTAGGACTTACATGTATAAATCTGGGAACTTGCCTTTGAAAAGGCTGCTGATGTGTGTGAAAAACAATGCCTCTGATTAGGACTTACATGTATAGCTCTTTACAAATCTCCTTTGAGAGGGCTGTAGACATATGTGAGAAGCAATGCCTTTTGGTAGGGCTTATGTGCATAACTCTAGGAAATCGTCTTTAAAAGAGCGAATGTATCACCATAAAGAGATTGCCTTTGAGAGGGCTACTGACATGTGCAAAAACAATGCCTCTAGGTAGGACTTACATGTACAATTCTGGAAGTCGCCTTTCAATGGGCTGCTAATGTATGCGTGAAACAATGCCTCTAGGTAGGACTTACATGTACAATTTTTGGCTAAAGAACTTAGCAAGCTCTGCTATGAGTTCAACCACAAAGGTCCAACCAAATTTGAATTCCACAAGGAGCATTTCTAAAACAGTGGGATTGCGTATATACCCAATGTCTACACTCTCTCACTTCACCATTCAGACCTATCTCTAACACTTCCATCTACTTAAAGAATTTTTGTGATAAGCTAGAAAGGAGAAGAAAAAGAAAAAGAAAAAGAAAAAAAAGAAGTATTGTACAGTCCTCGTTAGAAAATGGGAAAGAATGAAAATTGAAAAGCATATATTATTTTCTTTTTTTATTCAAGTAACCCATCAAAATGGTATTCTAGATTTCTAGTTCTAGTCAATAATAGATTTAAATTATAATATGGCACCGGCTCTGCATCTGTACAAGTGGCAGAAATATAGAGGTGAAAGGTGGCAGTGGACCTAAGGTGCATTGTTGGAGAGCAAGAGTGCGTTACAGCTGCAATATTGGAGAGGTTGACCTATTTGGTATTTGATAATGATAATATATAGTATATTCATATGGGTAGGCATGAATGATTGAGAGACGTTTAGGTGGGGGTAGAAGAAGAAGACAGTTCTGGAAAGGAGAAAACTGAGGTAGGTTTTGTGGACTCTAAGAGGTGATGGGATTTGGAAGTATTGTACTCTTGTTGAACCTTAAAAAGTTTTTCCATGAGTCGGGCCCAGGGAATCATTCTAGAATGTGGATGATGACGAAGAGCTCCACATGTTTAAATTCTTAGAATAAGGAAAAATTATGTGTAAAATACATTCATATATTTGTCCATTTATTTTTGGAAATATACATACATATATAAATATATATACGAGATAGAGTTATTGTTGGTTTGTAAACATCATAGCATGGTAAGTCAGTCAATGGCTTTATTGTATTGTATCCTGTTATAAACAGAATGTTTATTGGATACTTTACTATCATGGGCTCTTCAATGTCTTCCTTGTTTATGTAAGCATAAATTAATAACTTAATGGGCTAGTAATTGTAATTTTGAAAGCACCTGTTCTCATCTCTTGCCTTGCCCTATAGCCCTTGTAAGCCTCTGCACCTCTACTTTTGTGTAATGAAATGAAGCTGAAATGAACTGCTTCTGATTTATATGTAAACTTCTTAAAAATAAAAGAATAGGAATGCCTCTTGATTTTAATTCTATTGTTTACTAGCTAGGCTAAAGCCTTCTTATTCACTTCTCATTGTAGTCCCAGAATGACTTGTCAAAAGGTAAATTTGATTGTTCTTGTATTAGATCATATTAATAACTTTTATTAAAGTAATGAATGAAGCTCGTTGTGAAAGGAAGGAAGACTTCTCCCATATGACTGAATAATTTCTTTTGTTAGACATTTACTGTTCTTAACAAACACGCAACAAACCATAAGTTCTTGCCTATCATATTAATAATCTTTGATCCATTAGAAAAGTTATAAAAAAATATGAGGAATTAACTCAAGTTTCACTTACCAAAAGGGAACATTGTTACTCCTCATAAGAGCAAGTACATGTGTCGCATACAACAAATGCCAGCATAAATTTTCTATGTGCTTAGCAATAGCAGCATGGGCATGGCTGTCTCTCTCTCTCTCTCTCACTCTCTAAATTTATCCCTCTTTATGAGACATTCTTGTAATTTACAGTTTTGTGTGTGTTGAGAATCAATGTTAATTACAGTTGATAGTTGAATTTGGGTTTTTATTTTTTTTGTGTTGCTAAATAGTTGAATTTGTATTTACTCCTTCATTTGTAGGCTCCTTTTATGTGTGCAGCTTCTAAGACATATTGTTAGCTTTCATTATTATATAAACTAACGCAAGTAGTGGGCTTGACTCTCCATCTTGAACCTGGATCGAAAAGCTAAGCTCATCAAAATACCACAGTTGGCAAAGTGATAAAAGCAACCTCAATGAAAATAATACTCTGTTGGACACTAAACAATGTGAAAATAATATCATTTTTTATATGGTTATCGTGTCGATAAGGGTACTTTGAAGTTTCTTGGTTAGATGTGTAATGCAACTTGACCTTTTAGATGAGAATGTCTCTTTTGGTCCATTTCTATGTGGCTTTTGTTTTGTTCAATTTTTATGGCCCCAGACTACGTGCTAAATGGACTTTCCGAAAGAGGATTCCTATTCGGCCCAATAGGGTGAGCAGCAGAAAATGGTAACAGTCTTGGGTCAAATACGAAGTAAAAGTAATATATTGTCAAGGCCCAAACTGAAGATTATGCTAAAAAATGAATATAGACCCAAACAGAACCAGCTGAAATCTATAACTCAAAAAGCATAATCGATTGTTTGTATGAATTGCTTAGAGAAGTCTCAAATTATTTCTATCTTATTCTACAGACTACAGATATCAAAAATGTTTATCTCAAAAAAAAAAAAAACAAAAAATGTTTACTTGGACCTCAACTTGCACTAAACTTTAATTTTGACTTTTGGTACACTAACACATTCATTTTATTATGTACTTTAAAAATCTTAGGACTTTTTTTGTTGTTGAAATAAATAGATGTAGCCCCATTCCTAATGGATTGACCTCCAAATAACATATCCAAATTATAAAAAATCCCTCCGAAATTTACACCTTTCAGAGAGGCGCAAAAACGAAAGTCTATGAGATTTCTTTTGTAACTGGATAACCAGCTCTAAAACAAAATAAATACTCGTTATAACGAAATGAAATTCTATTATCTATTATCTATAACACTATCTCTAACTAACCTATAAAATAATTATCTATAACTATAAATAAATAGAAATAGAATACATGTTTAGTTTATTATTATTATTATATAAACTATCAAAAAAAGATATACAAATTTCTAATAGATTAGATATAAGATAAAATCTCAAAGACTCCAACAATTCAATATATTATTCATTAAATACATGTATACAATGTTATATTTGTTATTTTTCAATTGCAAGGACCTGGATGAGAAGAAACTCTCATGTCCAGTTCTGTAGTAGAGATGGAATTGAAAAGAACCATCAACTATAACCCCAAAAGAACTAGAATTTGTAAACAACATAAAGGAAGAATGAAAGGAATATCTTATCGAGGTAATTGTATTTGCTTTGGTAGATATGCTCTTTAGGCACTTAAACCTGTGTGGATCATGTCTAGGAGTGTTATGACGAATTTGATTGGGAAGTACAATGACTGAGAATGTTGTTATGTTTGAGCTTAGCTTATTTAAGAATTGAGTTTAAACTTAAGCTTGAATTAGGCTAAAAGCCAATATATATAAGTTTTTTTTCCAAGTTAATTCCAAATTGTTCATGAATAGCTTGCTTCATAAATTGTTCAACATTAAAACAAATATGGAAATTATAACATTAGGCTTTTTTTTTTTTTTTTTAATTTTTTAATATTGAAATTATAAAACAAGGATTAGACCATTCACATGTGCAAAATTTCTTATATATTTTAGCATAATAATCTTTTTGTTTATTTTACTTAACCACTTTTCAAAACACCAACATTAGATTATCTATTCTAAACTATACTTCATTAAAAGATCAATTTTAAATTATTATTTTTTTATTTTTCACACATATACTATCCACTCTTTTCCTTCATTTTCGGGGAAACATAAATAAAGAATAAAAAATTGAAACAAACAAACAACCATGTTTGTGTATATTTACACAAATACTATAGCAAAAATGCATTTTGCAAAATTGACGCATAAGCTGATGTAGTAGGTATTTTTTAAGATTGATTGAACAGAATTTGGCCCTTACACTATTTTATAACATCTTAATAAGATTACTATTGTTATACTTAAATCCAAACACCCATGTTTAAAAATTTAAGAAAAGAAAAATACATACTAATGTTATATATGATATGACAGCTTATGGGGATAGTTTAACAAAGTTTCTCTTCAAACTAATCTGGAGAAAAATTCTTTAAAGTTTAAACTTCTCATATATTTATTTTTTGAGTGTGAATTTTGAAAATCTAACAATTGAGTTTCATGTTTCTTATGTTCTTAATATATATATCAAATTTCATTCAAATCGGATGTTATTTACTATTTGATCAATAAACTTTTTTTTATACATATTTTTAAATTACAAAAAGTTGAAATTTTAACATTTGTTTAATGATATAGAAATTAATAATTGATCTTCATGAAATTTTGCAAGCAAGAAGATAAAATTTAACGGTTATATTTTCAAAATTCACACTTAATATAAAGATATATGAAAATTTGTTTGGTTTAGTTTATTTCCTTTGTAGGAAAAAGTCTAGAATCATAAAACTTTTCACAACTTTTTTTCATAAATATAACTTGATAGAGTGTGATCGGTGAAAAAAAAAAAAAAAAAAAAGTTTATGCTTAAGTAATAGCTAGCCAGTATGCGTGAGATTTCAGAGTAAGTGAGTTGATGCGTAACTACTACTTTTGTCCTTTTGTAGATTTGGTTAAATACTAACGTTAAAAATTCAAAATGGGGGACCACGTCCGTACCCCACAGACACACAGTGACATGTATGTACGACGAATATTAGTTAGTTATAGTTCTCGTCTAGAAGAGGTGGGTGATGTCATGTGCTTTCTAGACTTCCACAATGCCATTCTATATATGCTATCTATTCTAACCAATATTTTCAAACCTTGAATGGTTTGTTTCTCAAAAAAAAAAAAAAATTTTCAAACTTGGTAGACCGTGGCGTTGGACATAAATTTGAACACAAGATAAGATCTTATTCGCACGCTACGCGTGAACTGCGATATTTTCTATCGGTTGGTGTGTGAACTGAATCATCACATATTTGAATTAGTCCTCATCTAGAAGACTATTTTATAATCTATTATATGTATCTTGTATACGTGCAGCTCCACTAGCTAGCAAATAATTGAATTAACTGTTCTTTTACTAACATATATTTGCATATTTGTTAACGTGCAATTGAATCCAATCACTACTTGTTATGGATCTATGGTCTGTTAAAGCGTGTGGTCTTAAACTTTTTTAAAAATTAATTCATAATTCCTAACATTATTGTTTGACTAAGCCTCCGTTTGGATACTAATGAAAAATAAAAATTATTTCACTATTCAGCTTATTTTTGCTACTATTCATGAGCCCTACTGCACTTTTTGATATATTTCATAGGTCTCACTGTACTATTTCAGTAAATTTTTACTTTTATTTATAGTACTTTCAGCAATAAGTTTTCAGTTTCAGCAAAATAAGTAGTATCTAAACAGACCCTAAGTGCAAAATAAAAGGAGAATAGAATCGAAGTTGGAAGGAAAAGAATGGGAAGAAAAAAGAAAGGATGATTCAATCTACACATAAGTAGTTTATGAATAGAGAGTAATCAAAATGATATTTTGTTTAATGTATACAATCAAAGAGATATTTAGAATATAATCTTTCTATTTTGTTGTGAAACATAGTTTTGATACTATTTACTAAGAAATAAATATCATCAATTTAAGAAGTTTTATGTGTCTCTTGAGGATTCAAAGTTGAGCAAATAATAAGCTATTCCACTACATGCGCATTAAACCAATTATTTAATTCTCATAACTGAGAATATATTGCAATGTTGAAAATATCTAATGGATAACATTGCTCAATTATAAATTATTTTATTTATTTATTTATAATTTGATAGTTACAATGGAAGAGTGCGAATTTGAATCTCAAATATTTTCGTTGAATTATGAAGTAATCAATCATAAGTAGGATTTTGAAGACATTCTAACAAGGTGGAATGTTAGTCATAGAGTAGTAATAAACTGAAACAGTTGAGAAGAATATAACAATAATTTACTCAATTCTTGTGCTTTTAAGATTACATTAAATTATTTGATGACGGTTTATTAATTATAAGGATATAATAATAATTTTATATAGAAAGTATCATATTTTTTTGTTTCCTCACTTATTATATTATTTTATTGTTGTGGTGGGCAAAAAGTGAGTAAGGTTTATGGCAGGTACAAACTTGCTGCTTTTGCTCACACAATTAATTTTTGAGAGATGGGATGCCCAATCAACCTTAAATGCCCTTAACAAGATGAAAATACTTAAGTTGGTGTGCTAGAATTAATTCCACACATAGACAGAAAGTCTTTTATAAGGAACAGTCTTGAAATGCATATATAGGGGTCCTCGGGTTTAGTTCGAGATAGAGGTTACAAGTAGTTTTAAGTCTCCCGCCCCTCCTTTTGATCCAGGGGCTTCTTGGCTTTATATATTCAGCCAAGATGTATCTGAGCCCTACATTTGAAAGGTCAGGATTGGATTTCATTGATACTTGTCTCATCAAGGCCTTACTAGAAGGTTTCTACACTGACGTATGAGCTAGGTGGACACTGTTCAAATGTCATTTCCTCATTAATGCGGCCAGCTAAGTGGTTGCAGTGTATTAAATGCAGAGGTGATGGTTGCTTTATCCATCCTCTTTCCTTTCTTCCCCGCTTAGTGACAAATTTTTCTCTTCGCCCTCGATTTGTGCCCGACAACCTTTAGCCTTGGTTCTCGGCTTTTAGAGGTCAGGTTGGCATCCTCGGAGTCCTCATCCAATGTTGTCTTTTTTGCACTTACATAAGGTTACTTGTATTTTTCCGAGGACATTCTACTGGTGCTCACCTAGGTTTGTCTCCTCGGCTTTGTTTCTAATCCCTCTATTTGTATTCTCGGATCCTCGTCCCCTCACAATTGTGTATGTGAAAATATATCTATACTCTATAGTCTTTAATGTTGTGATAAGTTACCAAGCCAAAAGTTTAAATTGTTGGTAAAAAATGCATTTTAGGCCTCTAATACGACTTATTACTAATTTTAATCAATTAATGATTCAAGATTAGGTTCAGGCAGTTAATTAACTTAAGCACAATATTAATCTTGGATAATCAAGCACAAGAAACACATCACATGAACAACTCACACATAAAGAGACAATAATTTGCTCACGGAGTGGAAACCGAATAGATAAAAACACTTCAAGGCAAAGCTCAACTCAACAAGTTTATTGCCGAAGCTTGTTGCAGTACATAAGTTACTCATGCGACTTTCTGTGCATGGGGTCAAACTAAGTATTTGAGTTCCCCATTATTGCTAGCAGATAAGACTTTTCCTTGTTCCTTCAATGTTACTTGATATTGCAAGTCGATCTGCAAACTATAAAACCAATTTTCGGTCACTCTTTAAGGCTTTTTAAATATTTCTCTATGGTCTAAATGAAACTCCAATACATAAGTGTTTGGTAGTAAACAACCTCTCAAGTATGGTCAATTGGAGAGGTAGAAAGAACTAGAAATAAAGGATTATCAAGGTTTTGCATTGCCGTCCTCATTCTTCTTAAATTATAAATTTTTGTATATATATATAATGGTGTAGGCTTTTGATATGATTGGCCACAAAATCTATATGTAATAATAATAATAATAATAATAATAATTGTGGGGACAAATAACCAAGATTCACGCATCTTGGGCCGTGGGCTCTGTCCGAGGAGGTCTCATGGGCCGAGCAATGTGGCAGCTATCAAAGCATTCTACTTTCGAAAGATTCGCACATAGGACCGGCGATTCCGTCCGAGGAGGGTATAGTCCTCGGATATAAAGTTTTCGGTTCAAGGAAGAATCCCAGTGGCTAAAGTAATCTTCCTGGAATCCCCTATGACAGAAACAAACTCGGTGAGCTTACTGGGAAGGAAAAGATCCCCGAAAATATCTAAAGAAAAGCTGCTACCACCACATTAAATACCCTGCAACTACTTTTCTGGCCGCATTTATGTGGAGAAGACCTCTGAACAGTGCTACCAAGACTATGACCTCTCACAGGGAGGCCAAAGAAAAAATCTGGTGGGATAAGTATCAAGGGGCACCTTAGATGAATGACAAGTGTAAGGATAGGATGCTTAGAAGATGATTATATAATGCCATTCCTCCTCCATTGGAGGAGGACGGATTTTGGAAAAAGATGTATGCGTGAAACAATGCCTCTAGGTAGGACTTACATGTACAATTCTGGAAATCGCCTTTCAAAGGGCTACTGCTGTGTGCAAGAAACAATGCATTTGGGTAGGACTTACATGTATAATTCTGGGTGTCGCCTTTAAAAGAGCTGCTACTGTATGTATGCACTAGCACATTTTCATCATAGATGGTGTTTTTGAACCAGCTTGTGTCATACTCACTTGTCTTGCACTGCAGTTTCACAGGTTTACTAGTGGCTTTTGACAATGATTGTCTCGCTGAGGGGAGAGAGAATGGAGAGGTCGCGTGAAATAAACTGCCCCAGTTTAGGGTTTCATGAAATTCTCGACATGAAAGACACATCCTCAGCGGGACGGACCTATTCTTGTATATTGGACAAGGGGGAGGGAACCACGTAAAAATAAACTGCCCCAGTTTAAGGTTTGCAGGGTTCCAAGCCTGCGGACCGGCTGAAAATGTCCTCGACTTTGTGGACCATACCAAATTCTGGTAATGAATGCGGACATTCTGAACGAGATCTCCTTAAACATGCCATTAGGCAATATGCACTGGTCATTCCTGTTATTGCCCTAGAGGGGCTAAAAATTCAAGGACAGGCTTCTTGAGGCAACATCACGAGAGACAACTCCCTCCATCCTCCAAATAAGCTAAAACAAGCTGTCGGATGGCTGGGAATGGGTTCCAGTGTTTTTCTGTGGTAAATTTTGATTACCGGGGCTGAATCGACCCCTGAACCGAGTGAACTAGGCTTTGAAAATGAGGTTCAAGACATCTGGAGGTGCTAAACGAGACGCACAAAGATAAACTGCCCCAGTGTAGGATTTGTGTGGCCTCAGATGCATGAGAGAGAGTTTTCGATAATCTAGTTCACTGTCGGGCCGACTACGCACTACGGCGGGTGCTAAATCGAGGGAATCTTTGCTCCAAGGTGATAAAAAACATGCCAAATAGGGAGGGAGTGCCTAGAATATGTGTGGGTTGGTGCCTAGGGGGATGAAAAGCCCCGGCATGTGTCCCGAGGTCCGACAGCGCTTGTAGGGCTGCCACCTCAGGAAGCGTGTATTAAAAGCTAGGCTTGGGCCCAGCCCCAGGTCATTTAGGTCTGCTATTTTTAGGGTCTTCTTCAACCTTTTTTCTTCACCCAAAACGCTTAGAAAACACTACTTTTGACCATTTTTTGCGTAGATCTTCATCGGATCGTCAGATTTAGCAAGATCTATTCATGGATGCTCTTAGTGCTCACTCTTATGACACTTTGGTCAAGCTTGAGAGGGAATCTTGCTATGAGAAGAAGGTTAAGAGGTGGTGGAGCTCTTTTTCTTGTGGTGACCGGCACTTATCCGGCAACTTCTTGGAGATGCTACTGCTCTTCTTCACACCACACTAGATTGGCATTTGTTGGAGGTCATCACTTCTT
The DNA here is from genome assembly GCA_030021035.2 of Notholithocarpus densiflorus. Taxonomy (NCBI): domain Eukaryota; kingdom Viridiplantae; phylum Streptophyta; class Magnoliopsida; order Fagales; family Fagaceae; genus Notholithocarpus; species Notholithocarpus densiflorus. The sequence goes on along the minus strand of JARYZH020000019.1, from coordinate 472,918 downwards.
GTTGGGACCTTGCTTTGAGATGTGTCACCATTGGAGATGTTGACTTGGTGCCTACTTTGGAGGAGTATGATCATTTTCTTTCTCTTTTGACTCCTCTGAGCACTATTTTTGTTCCACTGGTGCGGACACGCTACCACAAGAGGCTCACTGATCTGATGGTCTTAAAGAGGCTCGTTGTGGAGCCGCTGACTTGGTATGGCAGCGGGATATGAGGGAGCATTTCCTTTGATTTCTTGCATGATCGGTTCCACTTATCGGAGTGCCCTATTGGCTACCGAGACGACTTTGTGGATTTAGAGGAGCGATGGACATCCCACTGGCGTTAGGCCTTCCTGGTTACCTTCTTTGGCGCGGTGCTATTCCCTTCACCATCAGGAGCTATCAGTTTTTCCGTTCTCCCTCTGGTGAGTGCCTTGCCTCATGGTACCTCTTTCATTCCCACTTTACTTTCCGAGACCATTTGGTCCTTGTCCTTGTGTCGAGAGGCTGGTAGGGGTAGGCTAGGTTGTTGTGTTCATATGTTACAGTTATGGTTCTGTAGCCACTTGAATGTCATTGCTAGGGATTAGCCTATGGGCTTTGTGGGTAGGAATAGAATCCGAGCTACTGTAGTCCTTGATCCTCCCTTTTCTAGGGATACTGATGGTTAGCTGTGATACTTGTGCAGCGTAAGTCCCACTGACTGGACCTAGATAGTCAACTGGGGTATCACTAGATGGCAGGGGCAAACCCATTATGTCGGTTTACTTGGCATTCCCTTGGTGGGTATCTGGGGGTGCACAAGGTACTTCCCGAGCATGGTCATGCGGCAGTTTGGGGGTATCCAGCATATCCCCCGACTTAGTGATCTTTCTATTGTCACTTGCGTGTACGGGCTCATGGATATTGATGTAGCAGTGATAGGGCATGCCTCTAAGTTCTAGAAGGCACGCAAGTCGAGCATTGACTTCCCCCTCTATTCTAAGGATGACCAGGAATGGTTTTCTGCTGAGTTTAGGGTGTGGCGAGATACGAGAGATCCCGGATTTGTGTTTGGCTTATCATCACCAGTCTCGGCCGAGTTGCCACTTCTAACTGATATTTTGAGAGATTATACTCTGGAATTTGAGATTAGGGTTGAAAAGGCCCTTATGGATCTGAAGGAGTACCTAAGGGAGGCCGTTAGGGATAAAAACTACTGCTGAGAGGTGACTAATACCCTCGTGGAGGATCTGGAGGAGATGAGCAGTGTACATTAGAGTGAGCTTGCTACTCTGAGGGCAGAGCTTAATCGGAGGGGGTCAGCCCCTCCAGGCACAGAGGCGAAGTGTGTTCAGCTGAGATCCTAGGTTACAGGTTTGGAGGGTAAGCTTGCGGCTCTTACCCGAAGGTTTGTCACTTTGGATCATTCCTGGGATGAAAAGAGGGCCGCACTGAAGGCAGGCAGGGCCGAGGTTAGTGATGGAAATATGCATGTACGCAGCGAAAAATTAACGGATCTACTTCATTCGCAATTGATAACATGTACTATGTAAGTTTCAGAATTTAAGAACTAGAGAGTGTACCTTGATGCGGTGAAATTCAAAACCAAAGATGAGTACTTGGAAATACTTTTAATCTTCACTCCAATTCCACTTGATGCCCAAGATGTGTGGTCTCTCAATCAGTTATGTGTATGTGTTTTAGAGAGAATGTAAGAGTGTCCAACACTCATATACATACCAATTCATGTTCTTTTTTCAAATTCTGTATGTTTCTCTCTATATAACTGATTATCTAATCGGGCTAGCCTTTTGTGCCTTTCCAATTGGGCTTTAGTGTGTGGCTTGGAATGGGACCAAAAGGGAACAAATAAGACTCTAGCTCCAATGGGCCTTGGGCTTTTCTGTCAACTCTTGACAAGTCCAAGGTTGCCATTAATTATATTTAATACCACTATATAAATATAATTACACTCTAGGCCTTATTAATAAATTATATCCCAAGACTTTATTGTACATGCAACCCCTTCATAAAATATTTGTAGTAACACAAAGTCATGAATGAAAACTGTCACTTTGTGAATTACTACATCTTAATCCTTGAGTACCTGGTTTAATCTTTTTAAGTTATTCACCATATATTTATAAAATCCAATTTCATAAATATATACTTTAGTCTTACTAAAGTGGTTAGGCCTAACTCTATGAATTACAAACCCATTAAACTTATCTCAAGGGAATATTTTGTATCTCTGTTAAGAGAATATGAATTCCATCTTGAGAATATATGTTCCATCAACACTAAATGTGGTTGTCCAACATACTGAGGTTTTGACCGTTACTATAGATCTCACTCCTGATATATCAAAGTAACCTATATTTCATGATCAGGTCCATTATTCTCTCAGGATTAAGAGTTCATATGAGTAGAAGTCGTGAGATTTATTATTCAATTGACAGTCGTTAGGAGAATAAAAAATCTCACAGCGGTCCAGTTCAATATGTCTTAACTCTTAAAACATATCAACATATCAACTAGAAGTCACCACTTCCATGATCAAGACAAATCATCTTAGTTAATATGTTATAGTCTTCGCAGATGAAACGCCCAATTTCATCACCGACTACGAACTACAATTCTAAGTTTACAAAGAACTTGTGATTTATATCTTCTGTGACTTTTCATAAAAATCACATACTATGCATCTCATGGACTATATGATAATATCCGAATATTTATGTTACCATTATTTTAGATAATAATAAAATAACTCTATTAAACACAATATTAAGGCATACATAATGTCATACATAATATCATACATAGCATCATACAATAGGATTTAAGGGCACTAATCCCAACAGCTAGTAGCAGGACCGATGGCTTAGCACTGGAGTTAGTACAGGCGAGAGCCTACATCCACTCTTCTTTGAGCATGGAGCAGGGGCGAGAGGGTGATGAGCCTAGTGAACTGCAGCTAGCTTTCCGTCACCTTCAGACTGAGCTAGTTGAGAGAGAGGAGGCTTTAAGAGTTGCGACTGCAGAGGTGGGCACCTTGCAGGCTTTGCTAGAGACCGAGAGATAGGGCTCTACTTCTTTTTCCACAATGGAGAGGGAGCTAGTCCGTCTTCAGCATTCGCATGACAGACTCCGAGAGATTTCCAAAGACCTGGGCTTTGATGCAGCCGGGCTACTTTGCACTCATGCTCTCGATGACGCGATTCTCCGCACTGGTTTTGGGAGATTGTGTCAGGTCATGTCTGATCGCTTGGGCCATGTTTGACTTGTTAGCATTCTTTCTTGCTTATTTTGTTTCTGCACATGAGCTATGTAATTAGTATTCCACCATGTATGGAAAGGTCCTTCGTAAATTGCTAGGCAATTGCGTAAGGCCTTACGCTTTTTGTTTGAGTTCTTAAAGCATAGTCTAGTTTGTTAGGCATGCTTAGAAATTGAGATATGCTGGCCCTTGGGGGAAACTAAGACTGCTCCCACTTCATTTCCGGTAGAATTGGCAGTTCCATCAAAATAAAGTTTCCAACGCCACGGCTCCACACTATCTGGTTCTGGCTCTAGTGCTATGACATCCTCATCGGGGAATGGGAAATCTTCCCTGTAAGAGCTGGCTTTTCAAAAATGTACTTAATGGGATCCATGCGGGAAATGAGCCGCGTGGTGTAGTAGAGTATATACTGCCGCAACTTGCGTGATGCCTACGCTAGGGCGCAACACGTCTTTTCAATGGCGATGTAGTTGATCTCATAACTAGCGAACTTCTTGCTTAAGTAGTAAATTGCCCTTCCTCTTTGGTCGGGCTTAGCCACTTGGCCTAACATGTAGCCCATGGAGGTTTCTTGTACCGCTAGGTAAAGGATCAATGGATATTCCAGCGTCAGGGGAACCAAAATAGGAGGGTTCAACAAATATTGCTTTATCTTGTCAAAGGCCGCTTGGCATTCATCTGTCCATTCTATCTTTGTGTCCTTCTTCAAGAGCTTGAACAGTGGATCACATGTGGCAATCAACTATGCTATGAAACGAGCTATGTAATTGACTTTGCCTAAGAAGCTGCGAATCTGTTTCTCTGATAGCTTGGACTTTTGCTGGGGCCACTTCGATTCCTCGTTGGCTGACTATGAAGCCAAGCAATTTCCCTGAACTAGCTCCAAAGACGCACTTGTTAGTGTTTAGTCTCAACCTGTACTTGACGAGGTGCTTGAACAATTTTCTTAAATCTACCAAATGATCCCTAGCAGTGCGGGATTTGGCAATCATGTCATCCACGTAAACTTCAATCTCTTTATGCATCATATCGTGAAACAAGGTTACCATGGCTCGCTGATAAGTAGCACCAGCATTTTTTAAGCTGAATGGCATGACGTCATATGCATAGGTTCCCCAATGAGTGGTGAATGCTGTCTTAGCTTTGTCTTCTTTGGCCATTTTGATCTGATTATAACTTGAGAATCCATCCATGAAAGAGAAGAACATGTTGGTAGCAGTATTATCGATCAGGGTATCGATATGTGGCAATGGAAAGTTATCCTTGGGACTAGCCCGGTTCAAATCCCTGTAGTCAACGCATATGCGTACTTTCCCATCTTTCTTAGGCACGAGAACATTGTTGGTAACCCAATCTGAGTAAGCTATCACGGTAAGGAAACCGGCTTTCAACTACTTTTCTACTTCTTCTTTGATCTTCAAAATGATCTTAGATTTCATCCTTTGAAGGGCTTGCCGCACTGGGGGTCATTCAGGCTTAACTGGAATTCTGTGCACGACAATCTCAGTATCCAACCCTGGCATATCTTGGTATGACCAAGAAAATATCTCTCTGAACTCCTTGAGTAGCGCTATAAGCTCATCTTTCAGGTCCTTAGGAAAGTTAACCCCAATCTTGACAGGTTTTTCATTCTCGCCTTCGTCGGCAAGGTTAACCGTTTTCGACTCTTCTATGTTGGGCTTGGACCCTTTGCTCTCTTTGTTTAGAGCTTCCAAAATATCACGAGGCAAATCCAGAATTTCCTCTAATCCTTCAATATCATGTTCTAACTCTATTGTCTCATTCATGTCATCAATATCCTCGTCATGGCAACAGGACGATGTACCCGCTTGGGAATCAGAATAGATCCTATAGAACGGAACATATACAAGGAAATATAAGATAATTTGCACACACATATTCATAGGAAAGCAAATAAAGAGATAAATGTAAGGATTTCCTAAATAATACGATGGATAATTTCATTAATGGATTATGGATAGGGGTATAACAAAGTTCATGCCTGATAATGATAAAAGGGAAATGTTTTCTTTCTTCTTTTTTTTTTTTTTTGGGAAAATAAACTGGGAAAATGCAAACAAGGAATGCAGGAAATAGGAAATAAACATAAAACAAACTAGATATGCTATTCCAACTCTTTCGAGCAATTGGAGGACCCAACCACACGATGATGGAATACTCCTTACTCAGCCAGTGCAACCACAAAGCAGGGCTCGATGGTCCAATGGCCTACAGTCTCGCCTGGCATATAGGGCCAAATAATAGAAGTCAGATCATCCCCTGGGGATATAACAGCATTCACTGAGAATTCTTCAGGACATAAGCGAATGAGACAAGCTAGATTTGATTCCTCCTTGCATGATTCTTGTACTACTTCTGATCTGATGAACTCGGCCGGAGCCAGAAAAGTGTCCCTGATGTGGGGAATAAACATCCCTTGGCCTATGCACTTCCTTTTCTTTCCTCTAGAAGCCTGGAAAAGTTCTTCATCGGAAGGGTTCCACCCCAGACCGAAACCTTCTTTGTTGTCTGAGAGTTCAATCAAAGCAGCCTTCCTATGTCCTACAGCACCGAGGCCTTGGCCTAACTAATAGCCAAATTAAAGCATCTCCTTGGCAGCCATTAAAGTAGTGGAAGGCCACGCTGACTTTAGTTCCGAAGCTCTGAAGATCATGGAGACTAGCTCGAAACTGTGGAAAGTTGCCTCCGAAAAGGCATTAGCACCAATGTAAGGAACATAAGTCTCCTTGAAGATAGTCAGGGGTTCTTCAGCCATAATAGTGATCAACTGATCCTCGGATGGGAACTTGAGCCTCCGGTGAAGGGTAGAAGCAACTGCGCCTGCGGCGTGTAGCCAGGGCCTCCCAAGGAGCATATTATATAAGGAATCCACCTTGATGACTTGGAAGTTGACCATGAAAGACATGGGGCCAATTCCAATTGCTAATTCGATCTCGCCTTGCACCTCCTAGAGAGTGCCATCAAAGGCTCTAATGATCATGATGGTAGGGCGGATAAGAGAGGTATCCACATTCAAACGCTCTATAGTAGACATCAGGAAAACATTCAGGGCTGATCCATTGTCAATTAGTACTCTGGAGACGATCATATGTTCACAATTTACCATAATGTGCATGGGTATGCTCTCTACCTTCTAGTGGTAGCTCATTATCTGTAAAGGAAATCTAGTTGGTGGCCAACACCGTTAAGACCATACCCTCAAAGGAAGATTCGGTGACACCTGTAAGGACACATGTCTCTTTCAAGACTTTCAGGAGAACATTGCGATGGACATCAGAGGATAGCAATAGCGCCAAGATGGAGATCTGAGCTGGCGACTTGTTTAGCTGCTGAATCACACTGTACTCTAAGTTTCTGATAATTTTCAAAAACTCCTCGGCTTCTTCGGTTGTGATCCTGTTCCTGACGGGTTCAGCTGTACCCTTGCCAATCTCTTTCCTTCTCTTTTCTAGCTCCTCAAGAGTATAGCAGCGGCCACTCCTAGTAAGCCTAGATAGACCTGAAGAGATATTGGAGCAGACCTCCTCCTTTCCGGTTCGAGTGGAGATCAATGACACATCGTATTTCCAGGGGACACGATGGTTATCTTCATAAGGGAATAGCTTCGGCATGCGAATGATAACACCCTCCTGAGTTTGCAAATTGGGCGCTATGGAGAACATTTTCGGATTAATGACCACCAGACTTTGCAGAATGGCTTTAAGGGCTTTAAGGGCTTTTGAGCCAGATACCCCAGAGATTCCTAAGGCAGGCTTTGGCAGAATAAGAGGATCAAAACCTTGGATGGCAGGGACAATAACGGTTCCCTCCTGAACTGATGATGAATCTGGCCCTGCGACTGCAGGCAATGCAAGAACTAGAGGAATGAATCCCTCAATGGCTGGCGGGGCTTGCCCTTTTCCTGAATCTGATGACCCTAAATTCGTAGGTGATTCTATGATCTCCTCAATGACTACTGAAGAGGGAGGCACTGAAGTAACCTTACCAAGCCGTTTCTACAGATATTCATCCCAATCTTTCCTCGACCTAACTGATATAGCATTGCAACTGGCTCCCGACTAGGTAGCTAGAGGACATAGGCTGGCTCCCATGCAATCACCTCTTCACACAATTTCCCTTTCAATCCAGATAATACCACGGTCAGCTAGACTCTAAACCTATGCTCAGAGCACTTTACAATCAAACAGGACATGCCTGTCTTGACTGTCACAGAATGAGCAGATTCCCCAATTAAATCCCGGGGTTCCTATACCCTCAAGATCAAGGTAGCTCTCTTAGACCAAGGCTCGGAGCATAGTCTTCCATGGGAATGACGGTGAGGAGAAATTGGGGACCCTTTCTTCCACTATGATGATGGCATTCATATTCCCTTCTTGATGGGGAGGCAAAAGGTTGGAGATGATATTCGAAGCGGCTGCATTATCGAACTGTATCAACTTGTTGTCTATGAGATCCTAGACGTGGTCCCTCAAATGGTAACATTCTTCCAGAGTATGCCCCTTGACCCTAAAATGGTGTTCACTTCTTGGCTGGGTCAAAACCAAGTGATAGAGGGCCTTCTCTTGGCCTATAAAACATCGAGGTCACTAGCTTCCTTTCCAGCAGGTGAGCGTAGAGATCTTCCATGGGCATGGGTAACAGAGTGTACTTTCGGTTTTCCCTCTTAAAGGGACGGGGTGGGTTTGGCCTCCCCCTCTAATTAAAGGTTCGATTAGGTGCTTGAGTAGATTGAACCTGTTGCTGATAAGGTCTAGCAGCCTAGGTTGCATAAGCAGAAGTAATACCCCTAGGCCTTTCTGATGCATTATCGACCATATGAACATCGGCTTCCTTAGTCTTGCGGCCAGTCATTTTCTTGACTTGTTGTTCAACCATGGAACTCAAAGACTCGGGATTCATGATCTTCTTGCTCCTGATACCCTCGTCAATACTCTCCCCAATAAGGATGAGGCTATCAAAATGAGTGACTAGGGTGCTGATCATCTTCTCATAATAAGGAGGCTTGAGGTTGTCAATGAACCATCTGATTATCTCATTTTCCATCATGAGGGGTTGCACTTGTACAACTAGCTCACGCCACCACTGGGCATATTCTCGGAAAGACTCCCCACTCTTCTTTTCTATTCTCATAAGGACCGTGCGATCGAAAGCTATCTCAGTGTTGAACCTGTAATATTCCAGGAAAGAATTGGCCATTTCCTTCCAACTAGAGGTCTTTTCCAATCTCGCATACCACGTGGTCACGGGGCCAGTCAAACTATCAGGGAAAATCTAGCAAAGCAGAGGGTGATTATCCCCATAGGGAGCCATCCTCCTACAGAACATACGCAAGTGCGCGCAAGGGTCTCCAGTACCATCATACTTGATGAACTCTGGTGCCTTGAACTTGGGAGGCATAACGACCTGTGGGAAATTGGTCAGACTATCTAGATCAATGTTTCCATGGGCACTAGAGCCCTCTATGATTCGAAGCTTTTCGGCCAGAGTTTCCACTTGGCTTTTGACTTGGCCATACCCAGATTCGGAGCTCTTGTCCTTAAAAGGATCTGTTTCTTGGTCATTACCCTGTGGCGGTATATTATGGCCCTGATTCTGTACTAGTGGGGGCTGATTTTCAATCCCGGTTTGGGGACCTCTTTGACTATGGCCAGAGGAGTTCTATCCTCCTCCTACAACCAGTTGTTGCACCATATACATCAATTCTAACACTTGCTCCTTTAGAAGAGTAATTTCCTAAGCATTTTCCTCATGGGGAGAAGTACCACTAGTAGACATCTCTCTTGCGTGAGACCTAGTAATGACGGGATCACGGCGTGGTGGTAGCTTAGCCTATTTCTTTTTAGCAATCAGGTGAAAGAAACGGGGTGCATTTGACAACGTGGAAACACAACACCAAAATCAAGTTAGTTTATGCCCTTGTTATTTGACATGCACCTACCATTTTCAGAAAAATTCGGCTTTACACCCTTGATCGGGTATTTATCATGGTGAGTTTCTACTATGATGCACGATTAATGCACTAGATTGGCAAGTAACCAAAACTTTCATGACATGCTCAACAATGCAGGAAGGACCCTTCTTTCGATTACATGCTTGTACCAGATTTGCTTTTACAACACTAGGCTCATAGGCTCCAACAGTGGACCTTTTACACTACAGGGAAATGCAATTGCGAGGAAAAGTTCGGCTTCTGACAATGTGGACTTTTTGGGGAAGCTCTTGGACAGCATGGATCTCTTGGACCTTTGGATCTCTTTGATGATTAAAGCTTCTAGGAAAGCTCTTGAACTCTTGATGCTTTGGGATTCTTAACAGCTTTTCGGCAGCGTTTCCTCCTGGACGGAGTTTCAATTACTTGCCACAAATTTTATCTTTGCACAATTAGGTGACGGGACCATTTAGTGTATGCATGAATGCCCTTATAGGGTTGTAAACCCTTAGGGATAGGGTATGATCTAGCATGTATAAACAATGGGGTTGCTTTTTCTAGGGGTCTAATCATGGATGTTGTGTGAACAGGATAGAAAGAACCTAGAGTAGAGCACAATTTCTTCGGCGCAAGCAAAAAGGGTGCACCTGTTACAAAACACATTCCTCTGACCTCTGGTCCTAGAATGGTATCCTTTCCTAGGCTTGGATGTTCAGTTTTTAGGCTTCACCTAGTCCTCATGGGCTCTGGGCTTGATCTAGTCCTCACGGGTTTGACATAACTAGGCCAACTGCATGCAAAGGCTTAATTGGTAGGTTGTTCCTATCCTAAGAGGACTCATTCGCCATACCCCTCCTTTCATGGAAGTTGTGGGGCAGGAAGGATCGAGGGGGCCTTTTTAGCTACTCTTGTCCACTCATGGACCCAGAAGTGCCTATAAAGTCATCCCCAGATCTAACTATGGGTAACACTGTCGATGTTTGTGTCTGGGCATCTGCATATGGGGTGATGAAATCCCCAATGAGATGTGACTACGCCAGCAGTGCGAAGCCTGGGTTCGACTCAAAAAGGGTGTAGATGTCATGCAATCCTTAATGAAGGGGAAAGACTTTCTCAAAGCATAGATGAGATATATATATTTATATATATTAATATGAAAGTAGATAAAGGTGTAGCGGAAATTAAATTTTGCTACCCTATGTTTGCACGTGAAGGAAAGCTGTAAAACATGTGAGGAAAGCGGTAAAGCATGTGAGGAAAGCAGTAAAGCCCCTTGTAAAAATACCTTAAAGCCTCCCTTTCAGAAAAGGATTTTTTGGAAAAAGATTTTTTGCTCTTTTGAAAATAGTCTACTAGGATATAGTAGAAAGCCTTTTTCAAAAGGAAAGCCCTGGAGGCCAATGCCAATTTCTGTGTTTTTGAAAGCCAATGTTCAAAGATTATGGTTTTATCAAAAGCTCTAAAGGCTAAACTCTCATCGATCCCCAGCGGAGTCTCCAGTCTGTCGACGCCCAACCCAAAAACAGAGAACCGTCGGGGCCTTCGTTCGACCACCCGCCATGGCAACGCTCTTGCGTGCGCGGGGCCCATTGTAGGCCCTTCTCGAATGATCGGTACAGTGTGCGCGTGTGTAACAGTGTGTGGCATGGTTCACACGGGGCTTTGAGTGCTCTCTCTCTCTCTCAGTGGAGGAAGGTAGGTCTACCTTTAGCGTTGTGGTAGGAATCTGGGCTAAATTTTAAGCGATTACCAAAGGTAAGTGGAGTCGCCACCAATCGTTGGGTTTTTTCTAAGGTGTGATTGGTCACCTGTTTCTAATTGATTTTATTACCAATACTAGGCTAAGAAAAAGGGCATTCATACATCCAACACACAGTTTAGTGAGCATTTATCAATACATGTAATTCTTGCGATGGCCAAATCACATTGTACCTGCACATGTATCAAGAGTAGCAAAGAATTTGTGTGTTGTGTGTGAAACATAGTAAGAGTACATAAGTGTCTCATATAAGGGAGAGAAGAAATACCCATTTATGTAAGCTAAAACATCCCAATTTTGCTGTGCCTAAGCACACAGATGATATTCATGATTGGGGGGTTTTAATGGTGAGATGGCTATTTATGCCTTTCTCTTAGGATTTTCTAGTCCTTCCTGTCAAAAAGAGTGATATGAGCATGAGATATAAGAGATCATCTTAATCGTACTCATCACAAACACGAGCCACAAAGCTTACTTGCTTAGTTGTGCATTGAGATGCTCATCTAAGTTACAAGAGATACAAAGTTAAGAAACTTTGTTTCAACGGCCATCCAAGGTACACAAGTATCAATATACACAACACACACTGTTTTTGTATTTTTTTTATTTTTCAGTTTTTTTTTTTTAATTTTTATGAAAAACAAATAAAGCAAAATTGAAAACAACCAAAACAAAAACATGAAAGAAAACACACAAAGCATAAGACTAGACTAACTCAAAAGCTTAAAAACAAACAAACAGGACATGCAAGAACAAAAGAAAGAGGAAGTGACTTAATCACTTGGAGCCTTTTTCCTTCCATACTTTGGAATTGGAGGAAGGACATTTCCTTTTTGCGAACCTTTTATCCTAAGGTGAGGGGGAAGAATTGAATCCATCAAGGTTCGAAACGAACATAATGGCCTTAAGAAGATCTCCCAGAGGAGCAAGAGAGGATGGAAACTGATTCTGGTTTCCAGACGAGAGCAAACTATTGCTTTCTTGAGTGGCTAACCACTTATAGCAATTTGGACGAGTGTACCCTGAAGCTCCGCAGTGATGACAAAAATGCAGCTTCTTTTGTTGAGACTTTTTATTATTGTCTTTCTTAGTCCTAGGGTTCCTAGTCTCTTCCTTTTCAACCTTAGGGGGTGCTCCTAGAATAGATTTACCCTTGTCTATGTTCTCACGAGCTATTTCAATTTTAGTGTCAACATTCTTAGAAATATCATCATTAGTAGGTGAGACAAACATAGTTTTACTAGAAGAGGCAATATTATGAGATATAGAGAATTCATACCCAAATCTAGTCTTATCAAAAGCAGATTTCTGAAAGTGAAGCATCTCGTCTAGCTTTGCACTAGAAGTCCTCTCTAGTTGAGCTCTGACTTGGAACAGCTCCGCTTCAAGCTTCTTTGTCCTTTCAATAAGGAAGTTGTTCTCGAACCGCAAAGCTCCAATGGTCTGATTTGCTTCATCAAACTTTATGGAGAGCTCTTCTCGATCAAGTTCCACATCGCTCAGCTTCTTGGTGGCCAGCCTATACAATTTCTCATGCTTTTTCGAAACCTTGTATAATTTTGCATAGGCTGTATGGATGTCATCCTACTCATCCATCTTTTCAAATTTTGACTCCACCAAGTCTTCTTCTTCATCAGCAACTTCCGTAATCCCTTCAGGAGGATCGATTGTAGTGGTGAAGGCATTTAGAATTCCCTCATCATCACTGTCATTGGACTCAGTTTCAGCTTCAGTGTCACTCAAGGTTGCAGCAAGTGCCTTGCTTTTCCCAGTAGCCTTGAGATATGTTGGGCATTCCTGTTTCATATGCCCAAAACCATGACAGCCAAAACACTTAGGACCAGAGGGAACGGTGTATTGACCACCATCTTTAGAGTCTTTCTTCCCTTTGTTCTGACCCTTGGACTGAGACGTATTTCCTTGCCATCGGTCCTTATCTAATCCTTTCACATTGGCATTCTTGATGAACTTTTTGAATTGCCTAGTGATGTAGGATTTCAACTTTGAATCCTCAACTTCAGAGGATTCATCCTTCTCATTACTTTTGGCCTTCAGTGCCACATTCTTTCCTTTGCTTACTTTTCCGAGTCTGTCAACCCTAGTTTATAGGTCTGGAAGTTTCCAATCAACTCTGTCGAAGGAATAGAGTCAATATTCTTTTATTCTTCAATGGCAGTGATCCTAGCATGGAATCTTTCAGGCAGAGACCTTAGCATCTTTCTTACGACCTTGGGTTCGAGAATAGTTTCCCCAAGATTAAAGGCTAAGTTGACTATGTCCTTGAGTTTGGTATAGAACTCATCGAATGACTCATCCTCCTCCATCTTGGTCTCCTCAAAGCTTGTAGTAAGCCTTTGAAGCTTGGAATCTTTAATATCCTTAGTTCCTTCATAGGTCGTCTGGAGAATGGTCCATGCTTCCTTTGTAGTTTCAGTCGAGGATATTTTCTTAAACTCCTTATTCGTGACCGCATTGAAAATGGCGTTCAATGCTCTGCTGTTGAAGTTTGCCGCTTTGATCTTTGCATTATCCCAATCAGCCGGTGCTTCCTTTGGCTTAGTCTAGCCAATCTCCACAGCTTGCCACATTTTCTCATCTAAAGACTGTAAGAAAGCTCTCATGCGTACTTTCTAGCATGCATAGTTAGTGCCATCAAATAAAGGTAGAATAATTAGAGACGGTCCTTTATCCATGACAACAGGGGTCAATGGATCACACAGCAATAATTAAAACCTAATCAAAATGTGCCTGCTCTGATACCTGTATTGACCCCTTGAAAATTAGTTAATTACCCAGGTTAATTAATTAGGTTCTATTACATGCAATGGCGTGGTAGCACAAACAAATCTCCAACTAAACTAAATGCAGCGAAAATTAAATTGACACGGTGATTTGTTTACAAATGAGGAAAACCACCAAGGCAAAAACCCCACTAGGTGATTTTAAGGTCACCACTCCCAAGAATCCACTAATCAATAATCAAGCTATTACAAGTAAAAAGGAATCTTACCAACTACCCTTGGCCTATCCTAAATTACCAACCTACAGTTAAATCTTCACTCCAATACCCAATTGGACTTGATCTTGTGGTGGCACTCTTTCTGTTTAATGCACAAATCCCAGTACGTGACTAACCAATGATGCACAGATCCCAGTACGTGACTAACTCCAGCAACTTGAAGAAGGTTGTTAGCTGCAAAGTTCTTCACTTTATGCACAATGAAGATCACGAAGCTCCTTGGTTACAAAACCCTTTGGCGTAAAAACGCAGTAGCTTCTTTCAAAGAGAATAAGGCACTAGGTCACTCAATTGCATGTGCGATGGCCTTTAAAATAATCCTTATATATGTCTAGGGTTGTGAGAAAAGAAACCCTACACAAATATACAAGAATCTGCATGCAATCAGATCTGAAAAGTTTGATTTCGTAATTCTCGACAAAAACAGCTTGTGTCGAGCTTCTGTCAAGCTTCAACATTAATTCTCGATAGAAAGGATTCTGTCGAGACTTCTGTCGAGCTTTAATGAACAGTTCTTTCTTCACTTGTTTCTTGGTCTGATCTTCATGGTTTTAACACTTGACTTGAACTCTTGTTTCTTGAAGTACTAAACCCATCCTAGATCTACCCAATAATAAGTAAAGTGCATTTTGTCAAAGGATTAGCCAATTACATAAAATATGTTCTTAACAATGGCTATAGAAGATATGGAGAAGACCTCCTTCATTACTCCATGGGGGACGTAGTGCTACAAGGTCATGCCATTTGGCCTTAATAATGCTAGTGCCATTTACCAGCGTGCAACCACTACTCTGTTGCATGATTTGATACACAAAGAAGTAGAAGTTTATGTAGATGACATGATAGTGAAGTCCAAAGACTGTGAAGGGCTTTACAAAATTTCTTTGAAAGAATCCAATTCTATAAGTTGTGGTTGAATCCAAAAAAAAAAAAAAAAAATACTTTCGGCATGGCATCCGAGAAAATATTAGGATTCATGGTAAGTCAGAGGGGAATTGAAGTAGATTCGGACAAGATCAAGGTAATTATGGAGATGAAGCCTCTGAGGACTGAGAAGGAGATCCAAGGGTTTTTAGGAAGGATACAATACATAAGTAGATTCATAGCCCAGCTCACCATGACATGTGAGCCACTTTTTCGACTGCTTAAGAAAGAGGTTCCCACGGTGTGGAATGAGCAATGCCAAGAAGCCTTTGAGAAGATTAAGAGTTATCTAATGAAGCCACCAATATTGGTTCCACCGGTACTTGAAAAGCCATTATTGTTATATCTCACAACCACAGGCTTTGCTTGCTCAGTACCTAAAGGAGTTTAGAAAAGAAAATGCAATTTATTATATTAGCAAGAAGATGTTGGCTTATGAAGAGAAGTATTCACCACTTGAGAAAACATGTGTAGCGCTTGTATGGGCAACTCAAAAACTCAGACATTACATGCTTGCTTTCAAGGTCTTGTTGATTGCAAGAATTGACCCTTTGAAATATCTGATGGAGAAGCCGATGCAAGATAGGAAAACGGCTAAATGGGTTCTACTCTTTTCAGAATTTGATATTAAATATGTGACTCAGAAGTCTGTAAAAGGAAGAGCAATTGCTAATCACTTAGCCCACTGTTCACCTGAAGAGGCTGAAGAAATCCAAGGGGACTTTCCAGATAAGGATATCATGGGGATAGAGTTAGAATCATGGAAGATGTATTTTGATGGAGCAACTAATCAGAATGGAAGTGGCATTAGAGTTCTCCTAATTTCTCTAAAACGGATACATATCACATTCTCTGGTAGGCTCAACTTTCCTGCCACTAATAATGCCACTGAATATGAGGCTTGTATTATGAGGTTACAAGCAGCCCTAGGTCTTGGAGTGAAAGAGTTGGAAGTATATGGTGATTCAGCGCTGATAATTTCTCAGATTCAGAACAGATGGAAGATTAAGGAAGAAAAGCTAATGCCTTATCATGAATGTCTTCAGAAGTTGGCATCGAAATTCGGTAAGATTTAGTACGGTATGTGCCAAGAATGCAAAATTAGATTGCAGATGCTTTAGCAACAATGGCATCCATGATGGATGGACCTAAGGAAGATGAAGCTCGACCAATAGTAGTGGAACAAAAAGAAGAATCAGCTTATTGTATGATAATAGAAGGAGATGAGGGAACGAATGGGGAAGGTGAATGGTATTCAGACATCTTACAGTACCTCAAGGATGGGACATACCCAAAGTATGCAAACAAGAATGACCAATTAACCATCAGAAGTTATCCACTAATTACATTATTTGTGGTGAAAGGCTATAAAGAAGATCGTATGATGGAATTCATCTCCTTTGCGTGACTACTAAGGAGGCACAACAAATAATTGAGGAGGTCCATGAGTCAAGTTACGGGCCACATATGAATGCACATATGCTATCACGAAAGATAATGAGACAGGGTTATTACTGGACTACTATGGAAGCAGATTGCGCAGTTCATGTTCGAAAATGCCATCAATGCCAAGTCCATGGAGATTTGAAGCACATGCCGTTTATGCCATTACATACCATGGCTTCACCCTAGCCATTCTCTACATGGGGGACAGATATTATTAGGAAGATTCACCCAACGACATCAAATGGCCATGAGTTTATACTTGTTGCTATTGACTACTTCACTAAATGGGTGGAAGCTGCCTCATATAAGGTTTTGAACTCGAAGAAAGTTGCTCAGTTTATTCAGACTAATATCATTTGTAGATATGGGGTACCATATGAAATTATTTCAAACAATGGGCTGCATTTCAAGGGAGAAAGGGGGAAGCTACTTTGACTAGGGGTGTGCATGGGTCGGGTTAGGTCGGGTTAAGGGGATTTTTTAACCCAACCCAACCCATCACATAAGTCCAACCCAACCCAACCCACATGGGTCGAGTTGGGTCAGGTTGAACTAATGGGTTGGACAATTTTTTTTTTATTACTATTATTATTAAATTGAGCAGAAAAAAATATATCACACCTGCCACCTGAGTTGATAAACAAAATATACATTAATATTTCAACTAATATTTCAACTCAGTTATACATTAATATATGAACTAATATACATTAATATAGGCTTTTATATAGGATAGGAGGAAGAGCTAGTTATTTAAAAAAAATTATTAATTATATAATATATTTTAAATACATATTAAATATATGTATTTAAATGGGTGTTCGTTCACTAAAATGGGTGTTCGTTCACTGAGAACAATATTGGAGAGTGAAATCCCCGAAGTGGATTGGCTGCAAAGTAGATATGACCAATTATGCATGATGGATGAGAAGAGACTCAAGGCCTTGTACCACATTCAAGGTTACCAAAGAAGACTCAGAAAAGCTTTTGACAAGAAAGTAAGAGCTAAAGATTTGAAGTTTGGAGATTTACTGCTAAAGGAGATTCGAGCCCCAATTAAGGAAACAAATTGCAAATTCAAACAAAATTGGACCTAACAAATATACTCTGGAGGAGCGGTAAGGTTGATGGACTTAGATGCAAACCCTTTCACTGAGCTAACCAATATGGATCAATTGAAGAAATACCACGTCTGAGGTGGTAGGCTGAAAAAACCATGCCTGAAGTGGTTGTAAATTATGTTATTTTCTTTCCTAGTTTTGGCTAAAAAAAAAAGGGTAGGTTGAAAACCCAAAAGGGCGATCTATGCAAAAGGAGAGTAAAAAGAAAAAAGTGAGAGAGTCTGCTAGGTTGAAAACCTGAAAGGGCGGCCTAGGAAAAAGTTAAGGCAAATAAAATGAACTACGTGATGACCTGATCCTTCTGCCAAGGAGGTACATAGGCAACCATATATTGGTCCAGTCACAACTTACCCAAACCCACCATTTACCCATCAAGCAAAAAAAAAAAAAAAAAAAAAAAAAAAGAGGAGAAAATTGTTGCCGAAATTTAACCATTTCATTAAACCATGCCATTACACAAACTTTAAAAAACCAAAACCTTAAACCAAACCCTAAAAAGCCAAACCCTAAACAGAACCTTAAACCTGAAAGTCCTAAATAATTCCTAAACCTAAGAGTTTCACACTAACTTTTAAAATACACATGTTCAAAGCCAACAATAAGAGAATCATTTTTTCTTCAGTCCTTTCTCCTTTGGTTGTCCGTTGGTTCCATTCGTAGTAGGTATTTTGTCATCTTTGTCTCTCCTTTTGAACTCATAGTTATTGTCCTCGTGCTTGTCTTGATTATCTTTAAGAAATTGTTTCCTCATAGAAGCCATGTCAGCTTCCTTATCTGTAATGTTGTTCACCAGCCAGTTAGAATATTCCACGGTCATCTTATGAAAGTGAACCTTAACAAAAGATCGATCCACTCGGTCAACCATGTCCAAGCCCAGCAACATATTCCTTACAGAAGTAAGAGTTGTGTCCATAAAAGTGAAATGTTTTCTCCTTCTACCACTAGGCATTCCCTGCTCATACTGAAATTGTCTCAAGAGTCTATCAACCTTATAGAAAGTTGCCCTCCTTAATCCAACCTAGAAGATGTGATCTAATCCAAAAGACTGCAACAAAGGAGGTAGGCACTTCCACCAATAAAAATCCCATCGAATTGAGATATTGGATTTCTTGTTCAGGAATTTCACCCTGTTGCTTTCAGTCTGACACTCAGTCTTAAGAACAACCCTACTAAGGAAATTAATAGGGCCATAATTAGCAACAGTGGGTATAGCGATCATGTCCAATTTTTCCATCAACCATATCTGCAAAGTTAAAGGGCTCCCAAGAAATTGTTTCGACTTTCTACCAAGAAATACAGAGTCCAGCCCTAAAAGAGTTTTGCCAAGATCAGAGAAGCAGGATTATCACCATACTTAACTTGACTCACAATACCTATAGGTCGAGCATCCACAAAAACAGGCCTTCCAGAGCAAATCAAAAATTCTCCCTATGTTTGGGATCACAAGAAACTGCTACGGATTTTTGGCCAGGTTCATAACCCAAAATAGCTGAAAATTCTTCGATCGTGGGACAAAGTTCAACAGTTTTAAACCGGAATACATGGTCTTCAGTATCCTAGAACTTCACAGCAGCACGGAGAAAATCCCACTTGATCTTGACATTCCTTAGAGCCTTGATCCCCTCTAACTTGTAGGCTGTGAAATTGGTCTTAGTGACAAAATCAAAGCTACGAACCCATCTGTTGATATCATGTGTGATTGAATGAGGAAAATTTTGATTGCTGGCCATGAATAATTCTTGAATGTGATTGTTGTTTCTTGACAGCTTTGATGCAGAGATTTTTTTTGCAAGTTTGATGCTAAAATAGGCTCTCCCAGTCCCTAACCAGGTTTAAATAAGTTCAAAAGAGTTTGCAGCTGACTAGGAAAGTGTTTCATAGTCCCAAACGAAGAAAATATTTTTCAAAAAACTTGAAAAACACAGAAAACGCGTTAGAAAAAACGCAAGGAGTCGAGGCAAAATTGGGTGTGCCTGTCGGCACCCTAAGGTGCCCTTCAGGTGCCGATCGACACTCACTAAGTGCCGATTGGCACTCCAAGAGTGCCGATTGGCACCCAGCCCAGCCTCAACCAAATTGACTTGTTTTGTGTTTTCAGACACTTTGTGGGTCCATTTTGGCTTTATTTTTCACTCCAAAAAATGGTTGTGCTATAAAGTTTCTCAAAAAATTCACATGGACTGGCAAACTGGGGCATTTAGCCATGTCTTGTCCTTTTTTTTTTTTTTAAATCATCACCTACGTCATTTGTTTCAAAAAAGAGAAGAGAAAATTAACCAAATCAAGATTTTTCAAAATCATGCATCTATTTTCTAAACTAGGGGCATTCGGCTATGCCTTGTCCCTTTTTTTTGAAACAAATCAAGTCAATCAGCCCTTTTCAAAAAAAAAGAGGAGAGAATCTTTTTTTTTTTTTTTTAAATAGAAAATCATCATGCATAAGTTTTCAGACTAGGGGCATTCAGCTCTGCCTCATTCAGGTGAATACAAATCACATCAGAAGTGATCAGATAAGTTCAAATTGTTTACTACAGAGCTTCATCAGGTGAATTCTAAACTTGCCTCGTCTAAGTTTCAATAAGGCTAAAAGCAATCCAAGGACAAAGTGCTAAAAGAGGAAGTTAGTACAAATTATCTGAAGAAGGAATATTTTTGTCTTCATAAGAAAATAAAATATAAGTCAAGCATCATTCGGACTTCGAGTCCGCCTACGGGAAGACCTTCTAGACCCACCCCTAGAGAAGCCACCCTCTGTGTCTCCTTCTTGACTTGCATAAAACCAATATTCTTGTAGCTAGTTCTGAAATTCAAGATTTCTGATTCTATCCTCCAAGGATCTTGTGTTGACCTCAGCAATTGCCATAAGGTTGTTCTAAAAAATCGCCAGAGATAGGTGTTAAATTCATTACTATGGATTTCAAGCAAAAATCATTAAGGAAGCATCATCTTTACCCAATTCACTTCATTGAGCACATATTGAGAAGATTGAGTGCATGCCACCAGCTGCAAACCTCCAATCATCCGCATGCTTTCTTCCACAAGATCAACACCAACTTGAAGCACAAATTCGCAAGTTCTAGAGATAACTCAAAGAACAAAAATTAGGATAGATGACTAAAGGATTTAGGAATAGACCAGGTCATTCCTAGGGAGATTTGGGGTATACTCTGGCCGGTCTAGATTCATAGAGCTAAAAGATCCATCAGGGTTCATTACTTCATATTGCCATACTGGGAAATGAGGATATGTCTCCATGAAGGAACTAGAAGAACCACCAACATTGCTAGGAGGAGGACTCTCCTTTTCAAAGGAAGAAGCCTGAAAGTGCAACATACAGATATTTCACAAAAGGCAAAATAAAGAAGATAGAAGATGATGATGCAAGCCATGATGCAAATTGATTTAGGAAAAAAAGAAAGTTACCAATGTTCCAGAGATGTCAGCTAAGCAACCCTGTAATTGAGCCTGGACAAATTCAAGATAGTCTCCTGGTACCCTCGAAACAATGTGGTTGACTCGAGCACGAGCAATTTCTTCATTAGCTAAAAGGTTTGCCAACCGGATGGAAGGACAAGGAAGGGCAGGAATCATCTCAAGAGGGTACAGATGTTGAACCTGAGCCAATACACGGTCAACAAGATACCAATATCTCCCATGGCCACACTCAAACAACACTTGACGACCATTCAACTCTTGAGCCCACACACACTCTACATGCTCCTCACATCCAAGCCAAGGATTTAAAGACATCTGAAAATCATAAAGAACCTAGAATAAAAAGAAGCCAAACAACACAACACAAGAACACAAAATCACCAAAAACAAACAACAACAAAAAAAAAAACTCACATCATCGGCAGCTAAGTTATCAATCACCATACGCCAAGCCTGAAAAGAACACTTGGGAGGCGCTGATAGACAATACTTAGGCAGCCAACGAAGAAACTTTGGAAACATATCATCCACATCTTCTAAAAGTTGTGGACCAACCCCAAAATATTCATACATCTAAACCTTTAAAAAAAAAAATCAATACACATCATCAACAGCACAACAATACAAATAATCCAACAAAATACATGTGACCAAGAATTTAAACCTCACCTGCCAAACAAATGGCGTACCTCCTAAGCTTGAAAGATTGTGCTGAGAAAGATGAGTCATGAAGTGCAAAAGGGTTGCATAAGCCATGCCGCCCCAATCATAATTTTTTATCTGGCTAATATCCCTCAAACTCCACAAGTAACGTAAACTCACAATGCTCCTCAAGTCCAGACATAAGAGAGATCCAATGAAGAGAAGCATTAACATATGAGTGCTAGTTGCTATAGTCTCGCATTTATTAATATTGGAGTACAACCACATCAAGGGTACATTCTTACTCCTGACTTTTGGAGGCATCACACCCAGAAGACCTCTAATTTCCACTGATGAGATGGAATCATTAACTTCAATTCTCTCACCACCCAATTTTAAGCCAGTAATGGTTGAGAAGTCATAGGGTGTCAGCATCACCTCGCCAATACCTGGAAAATGAAAAGTGCAAGTGGTATCCCAAAATCACTTTAACAATGTAAGAAGTAATTGAAGGTCCTTATACATTGGTATCATAATCCAACAAAACTTGGAAAAAGGTTTGAAAGCCAGCTTCATTAATGACATTTTTAATGTCTGGGGATAATGCCTCCCACCTGGACTTCAACATCTGGAGACTACCTCAACTCTTGGCCTGTTCCAAAATGCTCACTCCAACATATGTCCGACACAAAAATTTCCATACCCATGAAAATAATACCCACAAAAATTCCCATTCCCATGAAAATATTGCCCACACATCAAATTCTCATAATTTCATACCCACACCCAAAAAAAAAAAAAAAATCAAGTCAAAATTCGTCCAACAATACCACAGGCTACATACGATGCAAAGTTTCATAAACCATCAACATTGTCCAAACTTCACACTATCAAACAACTCAACAACTCAAAAATGTCCCCAAAAAAATCAACATGATCACACAATAATTCTCCGCCAAATCATACAATGTCCAAAATTCCCATAAGAGCAAACAATAATAAAATGACTATGCCCCACCATAAAGTTCTCCACAAAACATAGAATCAACAAATTTACCCCCAAAAAAAAGAGAAAAAACTCACCTCGAAATCTTTCTTAGATGAGTCTGGAGCATGGTGGATTGGGTCTTGAAGGAGCCCCTCTTCATCCTCCCATTCTAGGGATGGATGATACTTCTACCCATTGAAAGTAAGAAAGTAAGTTTGCCCATGAGGAGATGCCATGGAAATGCAAAGATGAAGGTTTGGAAATTGGTTTCAAAAAATGGGTTTTGCAAGGATGCTAAAAAACTTAAGGATCTGAAGAGATATTTTAAGAGATGGTAGAAATCAAGGTTAGAAGCCCAGAAAAGTGATTTTCAAAGCAAGAAATGGTGTGGAAATGAAGAAAATGCAAAATAAAGAAGCTTGTGAATAGTGACAATGGAGGAAGAAGAGAGAGTGATGAAGAAGAAGCAAAAAAAAAAAAAAAAAAAGAGAGATTGAGACAATAAAGGGTGCCAAAATTCGGCCCCCCCTCTTCAAAAGGTCACGTGAGTTGCTGAGTCAACTCATGTTTGACCGAGTTGGCTCAGTCAACTAAAAAAAAAAAACTTTTCAAAAATTTCCAAAAATAGATGGTTTCAATTTCAAAAATAAAATAAAATGAAGAGATTTTTCAAAGATTTCTAGAAATAAAGGTTTCCAATTATAAAAGAAAATTTCAAATTTCAAAATCAAAAATGATGATGAAGAAAAAAAATTTTCAAAGGACCCCGAAAATCAATGTTTTTTTCCTTTTAAAGAGAAATTTAGGTCTTAAAGAAAAATGAAGGAAAAAGATAATTTGTCCATCTCAAATAGTGGAGCGATAAAGCACCAATCATTCAAATTCTAATGCAAGACTTTGGTCTTTTGCAAGCAAAGCTCAGAATTTCAGATTGAGCCGAATATAGTTCTCAGTCGACCTCAGATTTTCAGATTAAGTCGAATATAGTTCTCAATCAGAAGATCAGACCGAGCCGAATATAGTTCTCAGTCGCCTCTAGAATTTCAGATTGAGCCAAATATAGTTCTCAATTGCCTCCAGAAGATCAGACCGAGCTGAATATAGTTCTCAGTCGCCATTAGAATTTCAAATTGAGTCAAATATAGTTCTCAATCAAAAGATCAGACCGAGCCAAATATAGTTCTCGGCCGCCTCCAAAATTTCAGATTAAGCCAAATATAGTTCTCAATTGCAAGATTAGATCGAGCCGAATATAGTCCTCAATCGCCTTCAGAATTTCAGATTGAGCCAAATATAGTTCTCAATCTCCTCCAAAAGATCAGACTAAGCCGAATAAAGTTCTCAGTCGCCTTCAAAATTTCAGATTGAACCGAATATAGTTCTCAATCAGAAGATCAGACCGAGCCGAATATAGTTCTCAGTCGCCTCCAGAATTTCAGATTGAGCTGAATATAGTTCTCAATTGCCTCTAGAAGATTAGACCGAGTCAAATATAGTTCTCAGTCACCTCCAGAATTTCAGATTGAGCCAAATATAGTTCTCAATCGCCTCCAAAAGATCAGACCGAGCCAACTATAGTTCTCAGTCACCTTTAGAATTTCAGATTAAGCCGAATATAGTTCTCAAACAGAATATCAGACCGAGCCGAATATAGTTCTTAGTCGCCTCTAGAATTTTAGACTGAGCCGAATATAGTTCTCAGTCTGCTTCCAAATTGGGCGAATACAGTTCCTGGTTATCTTACTTCAGATTGAGCCGAATATAGTTCTCAGTCTACTTCCAGATTGGGTGAATACATTTCCTAGTTACCTCACTTCAGATTGAGGCGAATATAGTTCTCAGTCTACTTCCAGATCAGGCAAATACAGTTCCTAGTTACCTCACTTCAAATTGAGGCGAATATAGTTCTTAGTCTACTTCCAGATTGGGCAAACACAGTTCCTGGTTGCCTCACCTCAGATTGAGCCGAATATAGTTCTCAGTCTACTTCCTGATCGAGTGAATACAGTTCCTGGTTACCTTACTTCAGATTGAGCTGAATATAGTTCTCAGTCTACATCCAAATCGGGCGAATACAATTCCTGGTTACCTTACTTCAGATTGAGCTGAATATAGTTCTTAGTCTACTTCCAGATCGGACGAATATAGTTCCTGGTCATCTCATTCCAAATCAAGCGAATATAGTTCTCGATTACTGCATCAGCATTCAAGATTTTATCCAGGTTCATCAATTATCAAGTAGATTAGATGTCCATAGTTTTTATTTTTCAAAACAATAAAACGCTAGTTCTATGTCCAAAGGTTCTAGGTTTAGGGGCTAGGAAATCTTTGAAAAGTCAACCTCAATTAAATCATGGTTGCTAAAATCAATTTCTTTGTTTTACCTTGACATTCGCTTTGCAAGCTCTGTCAATGAGGGGCATTCTGTAGACACTCGATTTTGCACCCATAATTTAATTTCGAAAGATGGCTAAAATGACCATTTCATATACCCAAAAATCATAGTCACATTACATGCATTAATTCATTCATTGCATATCATAAAAATGATCTTAAGATTCTAATGGCCGCGATGGTATGAATGATCCCCAAATCGAACCATCGGATTGAAAGATATCATAAGAACAAATGTTCACGGTCTGCATGCATTTTGTTTGGGTGAAACCGATCACGTGTGATAATTAAATTAATTCTGATTGGTTAAACAATTGAAATTAATTAAATAATTTTGTGATTGGTTGTTGGTTTTTGTTAGAAATAAGCCTGCTTGCATGGGAATAAAATGGATAATCATTTAACAAGGGAATTGTTGATAATTAAGTCTTAAAGAATATTTATCTATCAGAAAATTATTGTTTTAAAAACCTGATTATCAAAATTAAAGGGGTTAATTTTAAAATACGAGTTAAAAACACGTCTAGGTGCAATTCCTGACTCAGAAAATCCCTAAAAAAGAGTCCAAATTGAACCAAAATTGGGAATTGGGCTCGACACACGAGAGGGCCAATCAGCACTCTTGGAGTGCCAATCAGCACTTCCCAAGTGCCAATTGGCACAGACTTGAGGCCCAGCCCGAAACCCTCTAATTAAGATAATACACATCTGTTTCGAATTTTTAGGGATAAGGACACAACCCAATTCATATCTGATCTTACTTAGCTTATTTTTCAAGCGTCCAACCTCTATAAATAGGTAAAAAATCATAAATTAGGACCCCTTTTTCTGACTTCTCTCTCCCCTTACGTTAAAGAAGTTCTGGAAGCTCTGCTTTAGGAACTTCTTTTTTGTTAAGAGGCTTCACCTAAATCCTTAAAAAAATTGTTTCTCTTTGAAAAACTCTTTCCTTAAGGGTTAAGTTCATGCAGGTATAACTCTAACTTTGTTTCCATAACATGCAATATGTGTTTTAGTTTCCATAGATATGATGTTTTCTTTTATGTTTAAATAATCATGTTTTCTCATATGTTATCACATGTTTTCTTTTGTTTTCAAAAAACAAAAAATCACATGATTAATTGATGAGCATGTCTAGATCTGGGGTTGAATCTTCTTTAAGATTTTAGATCTACAATTTTTCTTTATGCTTCTCTTAAATTAAAATTAGATCTGCAATTTTTCTCATGTTTTTTTTAAACTAAAATCAAATTTGCAATTTTTCTCCATGTTTTTAAAAAATAAAATACAGATTGAAATTTTTCTAAATAAAAACTGATCTGTATTTTCATTAAATATAAATTTGAAAATTTTTTCTAAATAAAAACTTATCTGTATTTTCATTAAATACAAATCTGAAATTTTTTCTAAATTAAAACTGGTCTGTATTTTCATTAAATACAGATCTGAAATTTTTTCTAAATAAAAATTGAACTGTGTTTTCATTAAATACAAACCTGAACTTTTTTTTTTAATAAATAAAAAATGTTTTCTTCAATGTAAAATATCACCAATTTTTTTTTGTTACTTCTTATATAAAAATTGCAAATTCTAAATTCTTAAAGAATGAACTAACCTTAAATTTAGGAATTTCAATACGTCATAGAAATGTCATGCATCATTTGAATGGGTATATAAATGGTCATTTAAAGTCTAGAAGACTAGAGTCTGGGCAGAATGGGTGCCTAACACCTTCCCATTCTATAACCTAGCCCCCAAATCTAGATTTTGGTTCGTAGATAGTGCATTATCCTTTCCCTTTTTTAGATTGTAATTTAGGAAACAAAGCTTTGTAATTTTTTACTAGATTGTAATCAGGAAACAAAGCCATGTATATTTCATTTTATTAAATTGTAATTCATTTAAATAAATGAGAAGTTGTATTATTCAAATATGTATCACATATTTTTTCTTTCTTTTTTCTTATTTTCTGTAACAAAAAATAAGTGACGACTCCACACATAATCCTGAAAAGGGAAGGTACCGATGCCTCACCCCTTTTCTGAGAACACCCTTAGGTTTTACCCCAGTCTCTCACACTCCCCCTTCTTTCACAAAGTTTCCATTAAGGGTACCAAGGTTCTTCTTGATTCCATCACAACCTTCAAAGAATCTTAAACCTTCCTTGGTTAGATGAGTCTTGAATTCGGGGAACTCAACCACTCATTTTCCTTATTTTCCAGGACCCATACCAAGCATGTACCCCATGTTCTTCATCATTGCAATCACCTCATGGCTACAATATGGGAGAAAATCCATAGTATACCTTTCATCCTTCAATCCATAATCAGTCATGTTCACAAATTCGAAGCCACTCATTTGGAGATCACTTCCTCATTCCTTAAGTCCACAAACCGGTGCTAGGATTTCACCATCACCAAGCACTACAGCAATCCCTCCCTTCCATGGGATCTTCATCTTTTGGTGTAGAGAAGAAGGAATAGCCCCAATAGGATGAAGCCATACCCTTCCTAAGAGAAGGTTGTAGTTGGGAGTGATATCCATGACGTGGAATTCCACAATTGTCTCCAATGGACCAATCTTGCAAGGAGCTTTAAAAGTCCTTATAAGCTTCCTTGAAGTATTGTCATATGCCCTAACGGTCAAATGAGAGGGAATGATTGTCTCCACATCTAGGCCAATGGTAAAAGCAGTCCTAAAAGGGCATACATTCAATGCGGACCCATTACCAATCAACACCACGGGAACCTTGGCGCCCATGCATTCAATGGTGATTTGTAAAGGCCTAGTGTGAGTTACTCCTTCGAGAGCTAGCTCCTCGTCGAAAAAAGCAAGAAAAGGGTGAGATGGGGCCTCAACTCCTATGAGAGATATTACTTCTTGTGGTGTAGTTTCTATGGGTACCTATTACCCATTCAAAGCATCTAAGAAAGCACTACAATGCCTGTGAAAAGACATAAGCAAGCCCCATACCAATACATGAGCTTGAGTTTTCTTCAATTGAGTCAAAACTAGATCTTCTTCCTCTTTCTCTCCTTTCCCTTTAGGTTCCATGGGCTTAGACCCTTTCTCTTATATCCCTACTAGGATGATCCTTCTCTAAAAATGATGGTTTATAGTGTTTCCCACTCCTAGTAATGTTGGCCAAATTGTCCTCCATGACTTCTCTTTAGCTTAGTCATTCCTTTAGGAAGTATCCCCTATACAGCCACTGCATTCTTTAAAATCTCATCTTCTTCATCCTATATTCCTTAGACTTCCACGGTGTAGACACCGCATTTTGTACCCCTTACGACTTAAGCCCCCATTCCCTAATGATGCTGAAATTCTAAGACCCAACGTTGGTTTAGAGCCTAATCAGAGGTTAAGTTGACTTAAGAAATGTTGAAATGAAAAATATAACTTTTAATGAGAAAATAAATCTTTTTTTTGAAAAAGAAGACAAGGAAACCCTCGGCATGCACACGCAAGAATCAGCCTGCACACGCAGCCATGATGTATGTGCACGCATGGTGGATTCCATAAGTTATATAAGGAAAGTTTTCTCCATTAAAACTAAGTTTTGGAACAAATCCCACATCATCTAGGAATCGTTCCAAACCCCTATTTTCTCAATATAAATAGCCATACATGATACCTTTTCAAAACAAACAGAAATCCTAAGGGAAGACACTAAGATTCACTAGAAATACTAAATTAAAGAAGGAGTTTTTCACAAAACATCCTCAAGTAAATTTTCTTTTGATTAGGGCCTTTTCTGGCCTTGATCTTTGAGTTTAAGATTACTAATCACATTTTTATTGATTGTGAATAGATTTGACTAAGGAGAACGGTCAAAAATCAAGCTTAGGAGCTTTTGTTTTAAGGTATTAAGTTATAAACTCTTTTCTCTCTTTTTTTTCTTTTAATTCTATTGTTTATTTTGTTTCTTTGCTTGTTTTGTGTTTTAATATGTTTATATAGCTTAGGTTTATATAGTTGTTATGTTTTAAAGCATGTTACGTTGTTAGAATTCTTGTTCAGAAGTTCTACTCTGTTTTCTGTGTTGCTAGGGTTTCTGGACTGAAACCTACGTACGCATGATCTTGGCTGCATACGCAGGCTTGATTATGCGCAAGCAAGCTTGTTCATGTGTGCGCATGATCCTGCCTAGAAAACCTAACCCTCATTTATTTAGTTCTATTTCTTGTTTCCTTGCACAATATGTTTCTGTTTTAGTTCCCTTTTTTTTTTTTATTCATGCTTTTGAGCTTCTGTTTCACACTTTTGTTGTTTGTTTGTTTTTCACATGTTTAAATTAGGGTTTATCTTTTGTTTTCTTGTTTTGATGCCATGAACACGCATTCACATGTTCATACATTAATGCCATAGGTGCTAAGTTGCTGCAAGGTAAGTGAGGTAAGTTATGCATTCACGTGAGCATGCATCTTTAAATATGATTTTGCTTTGATGATAGAGATAAACGTGCTTGCTTGGATGAGTTAAGCTTAATCACATGTTTGCTTGGATCTTTTCTTATGCTTATGTTTCTACCTTGATTTAATGTTACATGATTTTGCATTGGGTGTGATGTGATGACATGTGTGATAGTAACATGCTAGGGTTTGTGTTATGCCATGCTAGATGAATGCTAAGTTGACATGACATGTATGCTAGATGAATGTTAGGAGATGTCATGTTAGATGAATGTTAAGGTATGCCATGATAGATGAATGATTAGGCCTTTTTTGGGATGATTAATGCCATGTTGTATGCTTAGATGTATACTAGTGTGTGTATGAGTTAGAATACAATGTTGAGTATGCCTTTAATAGGGTTAAGACGTGAGACACAATGTGAGGAAGCCAACCTTAGGGTTCGGCAGTTTTGTGTGCCTAACACCTGTAGAAAAAACATAGTTTGTATCGCATACAAAACATACACAATGGAAAATTAACGGATCTACATCATTCGCAATTGATAACATGTACTATGTAAATTTCAGAATTTAAGAACAAGAGAGCGTACCTTGGTGCGGTGAAATTCAAAACCAAAGATTAGAAGTACTTGGGAACACTTTTAATCTTCACTCCAATTCCACTTATCCCCAAGAAGTGTGGTCTCTCAATCAGTTTATACGTATGTGTTCAAGGGGAGAATAAGAGAGTGGCTTACACTCACACACCATTTTTCATACCTTACAAAATTCTGTATGTTTCTCTCCTTATATATAACTGATTATCTAATTGGGCTAGCCTTTTGGGCCATTCCAATTGGGCTTTAGTATGTGGCTTTGAGTGGGACCAAAAAGGACAAATAAAACACTAGCTCCAATGGGTTTTGGGCCTTTCTATCAACTCTTGACAAGTCCAAAATTACCATTAATTATATTTAATACCACTATATAAATATAATTGCACTCTAGACCTTATTAATAAATTATATCCCAAGACTTATTATACATTCAACCCCTTCATTAAAATATTCGTAGTAATACAAAGTCATGAATGTTGACTGCCACTTTGAAGATTACTACATCTTAATCCTTGAGTACCCGGTTTAATCCTTTAAGCTATTCATCATATATTTATGAAATCCAATTTCATAAATATATACTTTAGTAATTTCTTACTAAAGTGGTTAGGCCTAACATTCTGAATAACCAAACCCATTAAACTTATCTCAAGGGAATATTTTATATCTCCGTTAAGAGATTATGAATTCCATCTTGAGAATATATGTTGCTTCAACATTAAATGTGGTTGCCCAACATACTGAGGTTTTGATCGTAACTTTAGATGTCACTCCTGATATATCAAAGCAACCTACACTTCATGATCAAGTTCATTATTCTCTCAGGATTGAAAGTTAATGTAAATAAAAGTCATGAGATTTATTATTCATTTGATAGTAGTTAGTAGAATAATAAATCTCACAGTGGTCCAGTTCAATATGTCTTAACACTTAAAATATATCAACATATCAACTAGAAGTCTCAACTTCCATAATCAAAACAAATCATCTTAGTTGATATGTTATAGTCTTCGCAGATGAAATGCCCAATTTCATCACCGACTACGAACTAAAATTCTGAGTTTACAAAGAACTTATGATTTATATCTTCTGTAACTAAATCACATACTATGCATCTCATGGACTATATGATAATGTCCAAATATTCATGTTACCATTATTTTAGATAATAATAAAACAACCTTATTACACAGAACATAATGTCATACATAATGTCATACATGGCATACAATAGGATTTTAGGGCACTAATCCCAACAATTTCCTACTTGCCCTAAATACTATTGTGCACTAATCTAACTCTTATTCCCTCCAAATGTGACTCAAAAGTCCTTTGGGGAAAGGCTTTGGTAAAGGAATTGCTAGATTATTTGCACTATTAATCTTTGCTACTACTACATCTCCTCGAGCAACAATGTCTCGAACGATGTGGTACTTTCTTTCAATATGCTTTCCTTTCTTGTGATTTCTTGGATCCTTAGATTGTGCAACCGCTCCACTATTGTCGCAGAACAATGTGATAGGAACTTACTCCATTCTCACAACACCAAGATCAAAAAGGAATTTCTTAAGCCAAACAGCTTCCTTTGCCGCTTCACAAGCAGCAACATATTCAGCTTCTATGGTGGAGTCGGCAATACAAGATTGCTTAACACTCCTCCAACTTATGGCTCCACCTCCCAAGGTGAACACATAACCTGAAGTGGAATTTCTGAAATCAAGATCTAACTGAAAATCAGAATCTATATAACCAATAGGTATCAAATCCTCACATCGATAAACTAGCATATAGTCTCTCGTTCTCCTTAGATACTTAAGAATATGCTTTACAGCCTCCCAATGTTTTAGTCCTAGATTTGATTGATATCGGCTGACTATGCCAACTGAATAACAGATATCTAGCCTAGTACATAGCACGGCATATATAAGACTTCCCATTGCAGAAGCATAAGGAACTTGTCTCATTGTCTTTTCATCTTCAAGAGTCTTAGGCCTTTGGTCATCAGACAGAGGAACTCCATGTCTGAAAGGAAGTAATCCTTTCTTGGAGTTTTGCATGCTAAACCTTGCTAGAATCTTATCTATATATCCAGCTTGTGATAAGCTTAACATTCTATTCATTTGATCTCGCCAAAGCTTGATCCCTAGAATATAGTTAGCTTTGCCTAAGTCCTTCATATCAAATTGGCTTGACAACCAAATTTTTACTAATGACATTACCCCTACATCATTTCCAATGAGTAGAATATCATCAACATATAGCACTAGGAACATTACTACTTTATCTCGATGTCTTTTGTACACACATGGTTCATCTAGATTTTGTTCAAAGCCAAATGACTTGATTGCTTGATCAAATCTGATGTTCCATGATATAAATGCTTACTTAAGTCCATAAATGGACATTTTCAACTTGCATACCATATGCTCTTGGTTCTTTGCTACAAAACTTTGCGGTTGCATTATATAGATTTCTTCTTCAAGATTGCCATTAAGAAATGCAATCTTGACATCCATTTTCCAAATCTCATAATCATAATGAGCAGCAATGGATAAAAGAATTCTGATAGATTTAAGCATTGCTACTAGTGAAAAGGTTTCTTTATAATCAATACCTTCTTTTTGTGTATACCCTTTCACCACTAGCCTTGCTTTAAAGGTTTCAACCTTTCCATCTATCCCTCTCTTCCTCTTGTAAACTCATTTGCAACCAACAGGTTTAATGCCGTTAGGCGCCTTTACAAGATCCCAAACTTGATTGGAATAAATAGAATCCAATTCAAATATCATAGCTTTGACCCAATGATGTGCATCTATATCTTTCATTGCCTCTTCATAAGTGTAAGGATCAGATTCAGCCTCTTCTGAGATAGCTTCATAAGTTTCTCCCAGACCTATAAATCTTACAGGTGGCCGAACAATTCTCCCACTACGACGAGGCTCTTGTGTACTGGTCATCTCATGGGTAGAATCTTATGGTGTATCTAATACAACCACATCATCCCTAGTTTCATCCATTGGTTGTTCAATTACAAGTTCATCTATTTCAGCCAAGACAACTTTACTTCTAGGATTAAAATTATTCACATAATCATCTTCCAAAAATTTGGCATTGGTGCTAACAAACACTTTGTTATCTTTATGATTATAGAATAAATAACCCTTAGTTTCCTTTGAATACCCTAAAAACATGCATACTTCTGTTTTTGCTTCCAACTTATCAGACTTCCCTTTCAACACATGTGCTGGACATCCCCAAATGTGGAGGTATTTCATACTAGGCTTACTCCCACTCCACAATTCCTTAGGTGTGTTGGGAACTGATTTTGATAGAACTAAATTTAAAATATGCATTGCAGTTTTTAGTGCATATCCCCAAAAGGAAATTGGTAAAGTTGAATAACTCATCATGGACCTAACCATTTCTAAAAGAGTCCTGCTCCTTCTCTCTGCTACACCATTTTGTTGAGGAGTTCCAGGTGCAGTCAATTGGGATACAATCCCATTTTGAGTTAAGTAATCCTTGAAATCCCCAAGAAGGTATTCACCACCTCGATCAGGTCGAATGGCCTTTATGCATTTACCCAATTGATTCTCAACTTCAGCCCTAAACTCTTTGAACTTTTCAAAGGCTTCAGACTTTCGTCTCATTAGGTACACATAACCATATCTTGAGTAATCATCTGTAAAAGTAATGAAGTACTCATAACCCCCTTTTGCTTGGGTTGACATAGGACCACATACATCCGTATGAACTAATTCAAACAACTCTTGGGCTCTTCTACCTTTTGCATTAAAAGGTCTTTTGGTCATTTTGCCCACCAAACAAGATTCATAAATTGGAAGCAGCTAACAAGAACATCAAAAACATCCTAGCCAAGATGGTAGTGACATACAAGGATTAGGCTGAGAAGCTACCATTTGCCTTATGGGGTTTCAGAACTTCTATCCGTGCATTGACAGGGGCAACCCCTTACTCTTTGGTCTATGGAAGTGAAGTGGTGCTTCCCATTGAGGTGGAGATACAATCTTTGAGAGTACTAGCAGAAACCCAGGTCCTAGAGGAAGATTGGTTGAAACAAAGATATGAGCAATTGGCTCTGATAGATGAGAAGAGAGCTAAAGCACAATACCATGCACAAGGATACCAAAAGAGGATTGTTAGAGCATTTAACTAAAAGGTAAGATCTAGAATCCTTAAAGAAGGGGACTTGGTCCTAAAAGTGATTAGAGATGAAACTTTTGATCCAAGAGAGAAGATGAAGCTAAGATGGTCTGGGCCTTTTATTATCAAGAAGATCATGTCAAGAGGTGCTACGAGAATTACAGATTTGGATGGGGAAGAGATGCTTCGCCCAATCAACATGGATAGACTCCGAAGATACAACATTTGAAAGAAAAAATGAAAAAGCCTGCTAGGTTGAAAACCTGAAATGGCGGCCTAGGCAAAAGGACCCCGCTAGGTTGAAAACCCGAAAGGGCAATCTAGGCAAAAGATAGGGGCAAAAACCATGGGCATGGTGAAAATTCCTCAATGGACGTCATGTGCAAAAGTTACATGGCATGGAAAAAAGAAAAGAAAGAGAAAAAAGAAAAGAAAAAATGATGACAATAAGCAAAGATAATAAATGGGTGGTTCTCTCATTGCTCAAATCAAAAGATGATAAACTGTGTCTATAGGGGATTTGGAACATTCCAATCCTTTATTAAATTCATAGAAAAGACATAAGAATCATAAAGTGCAAAAAAGTAAAATTTGGGGCATATCAAGGTGGTCGGTCAGTCATTCTTTCTTTTGATTGGACTTTTTGTAAGCTTTCTCAGCTATGTGAACCCACTTCATGATAGCCTTAACTCATTTCTTATATCCTAAAGTTGGATGAAACGATTGGAGCCTCTCGTATGGCCATGTCTGGAAAAGGAAAGAGAGAAGGAGAAAAGGCATGAGAGAACAGAAAAGAAAGAAAGAGTAAAAATAAAAAAATAAAAGTTCAAAGATGATATAAGGAGCCTCGATAGGTTGAAAACCGAAAGGCAATCCATGCAAAATTTAGAGGAATCTCACTAGGTCAAGGACCTAGGCAAAAATTAGGGATTGAAAGAGAGGATCATCCATTTCGACTTGATGGTATGAGAAGGTGCAAGAGAGAGACCAAAAGGAGTGAGAGTCTCTTTGGAACTAGGAAAGATGAAGGAAGGCAGACAGAACCAAGTTTTCCCCTGTTTTGAGTATGTTTTCTCCCACAAGCTTCTCCCATAAGTCTTACAGCCTAAAAGGCTACTCAAGGCACGATTCAAGCACATAATTTCCCAATGTCAAAAACCAAGAATAGCAGAATTGCACAAAGTTTTCACAAGTTTGTAATTTAAGTACATATCCCAAATAAAAGCACAAATGTGAAAGATGTTCTTAAAATACAACCCAATGTCTCAAACCAGATCCAAAGTACAGGAATGTATGCTAAAAAAAGAAAAATAATAAAAGCAACAAAAAAGGAAGTATGTTATTCTATGTTGTGTCTATGTCTGTGTCTGTCTGTAAGATCACCGGAAACGCCTCTTCCTAAGCTGATGGCTTGGAGTCGACTCTGAACCTCCACCACTATCACCACCACCATCATCATCATCATCACCAACATCCTCACCACCGTACAATTGCCGGGTGTACTCTGTCACCTCTAGCTTGAGGTTCCCCACAAGCCAAATGAGCTCCTCATGCTCCTGAATAGTGGGCTGAATTTTGAAAGAAAGGTTGTTAGAATAGGTGTTGGGATGTAAGAATAGAAAGGAAAGAGAACAAGAATGAAAGAGAACTCACCGCCCGTGTGCCATTAGGAAAAAGGTAGTCCGTGACATTCGTATTGCGGCCAATGGGACGCTCCCGAGCAAAGCCTTCAGGGCCATAAGCATAAACCAACCAGGACAGACGAGAAAGATCAATGAGAGCACCAGCAACAGGGCCAGCCTGACACAAGTATTTCATTTGAATGTTACTAATGTACAAAGAATGCAAATGATGACTGATTGAAGAGAAATGAGAGAAGCAAGAAAACATACCGCAGAAATAAGAGAAGGATTAAGGCAAGTCCCACTGAACTCGTCATAGTCTAGCTCAGCCGTGACTCGCTCAGTGAAAGGGACACTCAGCCCCCACAAGTCATACTCCGTATTCATCATGAAGCGAAGGGCAAGCATGAACACAAGAGGGTCCATTGGAACCTAGGGCGCATCCTCACCGGCCATCTAGCAACACGCCCTCTCTGCCAAATAGATCACCCTCAACCCACCCCCTCAAGAGGCTAGGAGAGCTTAGAAGCAATAATAGCAGCTTCCTCCAAGTTTGGGTCTGCCATAGGATCAGCACCGGCCCAAGGACTCCACATAATCTGTGATAACACATGGGGTTAGAAAGAGAATCCTAAGAAGCATGCAAACAGCGGAAAGCAATATATTCCTAACATACATCATCGGGATAAAGCTTATCGAGGTGGGCCCAAATCAAGGTGACACTCTTCAAGTCCACCGAAGTCCCCCGAGCAATGAGACCGTACTCCACGGCCTAACGCTGAAAAGATGATAGTTTGCAAGATGACACAAATGTCACTTAGTGACATGGATCAAGACAATCACACTGCGATGATCGTGCACACATTATAGCATAAATATGCACCTACGGCAATCGTCTTGAGCACATACCCATACTACAAGGTCAAAAGCTCTCATAACTAGAGAGGGTGCTCACGTAGCCCGAGAGTCCATCATACAAAGTGCACAATCACCCACCCACACACACACACACACATCATACACAATGCTATCACACAGAGCAGGAAAGTAAATCAGACATTGCTAACATTCCAAGGGTATGGCCTAGCAAGGTACAGGAAATTTAAAACAGACATTGCCATACCCAGGGAACGCGACCCAGGCAAGGAGCAAAAAAATAAAAAGGGGTACATGGAGAAGGACCCTAATACATGCTCTAGAGAAAAGGCTTAGAGAGAGAGAGAGAAAGAGAAGACCGCTTTGGAGAGGCTAGGCCCCCTAATCTACTGAACATTGCCCTTTGTGGGCTTGCATCCTTACCCGCTTTGCTTGCGCCTAGGAGGTCGCACCCCTTGCTTTAAGTGTCCTTGATCCATGCATGTACATGCAAAGACAAAAGAAACAAGCCAACAAACAAGCAAAGAAACAAAAGAAAGGAAAAATCATGCTAAAGACAACCAAGGAAAATATGCCAAACAAGGGCATACAAACATGCTAAGCACACGAAGGGGCAAACAGACATGTGATCAAACAAAAGAGGGTGTCCTAAGAGGACAAATGTAGGTTTGGATCGAGTGTCCATAGTTCCATTGGATTGGAGTATGGATGACACACAGACTCATGCATGAACATGTAGGCAAGCGTGTAAAGATGCAAAGAGGCAAAGAAAGCCAAACGGGTGGTGCAAAGCAAGCAAGGCAAGCATATCAACATCGCACAGAGTGGAGATAGGTGTGAATCAAGCACATTGACACCACGGAGGTGTATCTCACAGGTGGTTACATCCAAACAAACCCTAGGAGGGATGGATGTAACCACACAAGCACAAGCCCACAGAAGGCACAAAGCATGGCAAAGCCTAGATCTAGAGAGGCTAACATGAAGATAAAGCATAAAAACAAGCCAGCAAACATAGACATGCAAATGAAATTATCCAAACCCTTTAATATAGGCCTAGGCGTGCTGATGTAGGCCTAGACCACAGGATTTAGATCCACACCCCACCAATAAGGGCCAAAACATAAGAAAGAGAAATATCAAGGGACAAAAAGGGCTAAAGTAGCACATGGCATAGCAACCAACATAGATCTAAGCACATAAGCAAGGCACGGAGCACATAAACACATAGATCTAAGTATAGGGACATAGATCTAAGCACTAACATGTAGATCTAAGAAAAAACATGGCAAAGAACACAAAAGCATGTAGATCTAAGCATAAACATGGCAATGAGCCTAAAAACATGTGGATCTAAGCACAAACATTGAATTTAGACATATCCTAGCCCAAAAAGGCTAGGCCAACCACATCAAAGTGATAAATCATGGCATAAGCAAGGAAACATGCTAGAACAACTATAAAAACATGCTAGAGAAAGCAAGAAAAGCTATAAAGAGAAAGGGGTGTGGACTGTAGCTAAAAAGCTACATCCACACCCCTAAACCTCAAATCCAAGGTATGGAACCGAGGGGAAGATTGGGTGCAAGAATACTACCTTGAAGATCGAATAAAAAATATGAGAATCTAAGGTGTTTGAGGGTGTTTGGATGTGTTTGGGAGAGAAATTAGAGAGAGAAGAGAGAGAGAGAATTTTCCCAAAAATGCCAGAAGTTCTTTTTTCTTTGCAAAATGAGGGGTCTGGGGGCATTTATATTGGAAAAATGTCCCTTCAACTTCCGGCGCACCTTGAAGGGCCGCTGGCCACCTTGCTGACGTAAGCAGTTTGGCCTTTTCCTAATTCAACTTCGGACGCATATTTGAAGGTCTTCCCAGACTTGGATTGAGCTGATCTTGGTGTCCCTAGAAAGCTCTGGATGTCTAGTTTCCAGAACACTAAGGAAATTGAAAATCTAATGGTCGGATCAAAAGTTATGAGCTCAGGAAGCATATTGACGCTCTTTTTACGGTTTTCTGGATATCTCAACCATTTTAACTTCGATTTCGACCCATGAATAGTCGTTGGAAAGAACATTTGATAATCTTTACAATGGCGCTAGTCCCAACCCGTTCTAATGTTCGGATCAAAATTAGGGTTTCTAGTGCCTTCGGGAGTCAACCTCAAGTCAAACTAGACAAAAATCACTGAGTAGCTCAGGTTTGATGTAGAAACATGAAAAATGTCACTTTGGGATAATTTTGACCAACTTTGACTCTTGGTCAGCCCAAGGTTGACTAAGGGCATTTTGGTCAATCTGACCTAAAATGGCATTTTGAGTGCTCCGATGCCAGAATGGGTTGCACCACGTCAATCTAGATGTTTCCGCGGCCCCATGGAGAAAAGATAATATTTTTGGAATTTTCAAAGTCCGGCACGCAAATCGAAGGTGGACAAAATACGATGTCTACAATTGTCATCAACCATGTTGATTTTGGAGAATTGATATATGAATAAGTATCCAAAAATCAATTGTCACATTGACCTACTAGCAAAATCAAGTTTTATTTTCTACAAAATCCCGAAGTTCATGTAATAACATCATTTATTTTGGCTGGTCCGTACACTGTTCAAGTGATATAAACTCAAGTCAAAATATGATATGGCTGGGATTTTCCTAAAGATAAAGATGATATTTGATAATCAATAATGGGAAAGATATAAGAGAGTTTAGGACAATTTTTTTGCTACTTATTAATCCTCTAATGCTTAAATAAAAATAATCTTAAAGAAATTCAAATACAAAGGAAATTCAAAGACAAAGACAAATTCAAATACAACTATATCTAATCTTCAACAATTCAAATATGGATATTCAAATGCAACAACTATCCTCATAGTCTCATGTAGTCTCCTTGGGTGATCCACTCCCCCCCCCCCCCCCTCTTTAGACAAGTCATTCCCACCTTCAAACATATAAATATGGCCAGCAGTAGCATTCAACAAAAGATATGGGCCGAAATCTAAGACATGGTTGGTAATTACTACCCAAAAGTACATTTTTTTTACTTCAAATTTACATGGATTATGAGCTTTTGAAATACTGTATGGAGATGCTCCAATCTTTTAGCTATGCCAATAGAGCTGCTATAAAATGATGGCCCATTTGTGAGATTCCTTACTTCCATCTGCAAATTTTAAACACAAATTTACTTTTATTAAAGAAGTAAATATCTTAAAAATGAAAGGATAACTAGGTGAACTAGCATTACCATCAACTATTTTTCTAGGGAGAAAAGGAATAGAAACTGACAATGGTAGGTGAGGAAAGGTTCCAAATCTAGTTGCTTTTAAATTGTGCATAATTTATGCAGAAAAACAAATTCAGGTTCAATTTATACAAGCAGAAAATTGTGCATAATCTATGTTAAATGACAGTCATCTCCAATACCTTATGCCATGGACTTAAGCATTAACTTGCCATAGAAGAGCCATACACAAAAATATGACAACATATAATGAATTGCAGAAAATAAGTTTAAAAAAACATGCCTCATCACTGGTTTTTTCATAGATTCTGACCTAGATCCATTCTCAAAAGTTATAACACACCGAGTGTAATATTTGGCTGTAAAAGACAAAAGCAGGGGCAAAAAAACAAGTTAGGCTCCCAACAAGACACGAGAGACAAGAAACTATAAGGGAAGGTCATGTATCTAAGCGCCCCACCTCCCCCCCCCCCCCCCCCCCACACACACACACACAAACTTTGTAATTGTCTTATAGACACAAATCATAGTCAAGTTCTTATGCATAGTTACTAGAAATATAGCACATATGGTAGTGCAGGACCTCTAAGTCAACTTCTTCATTTTTAACCTCAAACAAAATTACATAGTTTTTATACGTTTTTTTAGTATGTTGATAATTTACACAGATCCCCTGCATTCAAGTTTGTTTGATTGATCTTAAATGTTATAGTCAAAATCCAAGTTTTTAAAATTTTAGTAGTAATCTATATACTATATAGACTTATCAAAGAAAACAAAATCTAGTCTCTTCAGCAACAGAAAAATGTCAAGCAAACAAGCATATTCACAAACAACTTAAAGGCAAATCTTTCAAGACGTCAATCTTATGGACAAAGCCTATCAATTTGAACAAAGAAACTCATTGGCAAACATAAACAACAACATCAAAGAAAATGAATGGATATTGGCAACTAGGACTCACAATCTCAATCTCTGCGATTTAATTCATCACAAGAATATGTACATTAATTTTGCTTTTTTTAGGAAAAATAGGGGAAAAAAAAACTATTTAGCTCTGAATTTACAATTAGTTCTGAATTCCAATAAATGCTCAGTAACAAATACATTGAAAGATCAAAGGAGAGGTGAAATACAATTTTCATTCCTAAAATTTGGTCCAAGTTCAAATCAAGACCTAGATTCATTTTAGGTGTTGAACCCTAGCAATTAAGAATTTAATCAGAACCCATCAATATACCAAAATACAACAAAACCCATACTAAATCAAGTAATTGATATCCAAAAAAACCTAAACCCATTAATATTTTGAAATTAAAATAGAGGAAAACTACCAAATCATGAGAAAACAAACCTTGAAATTGTGACACTAGACTCACAGTGGATTCGACATCTATTTCAGGCTTCAAAAACAACTTCGGTGATGACTGTGGCAGATTGGAGCTTGGTGTGAGAAGGAGGAGGAGGAGAAGAAGCTCAACATGTTTGAGGAAATATTTGGGATTTTATATGGGTTTTAATTGGGCCAAAATTGGCAATTAACCCTGTTTGTCAAACTATATAGTTAGTAGGCACTGTTTCAAAACTATATTTTTTACTAACATCTCGAGTTTAAAAGACTCGATTTAGAGCTTATAAATCGAGCCTCAAAGACTCGGTTTCTATGTTCTGAGTTGGCGCTTTTCCACGTGGCAACCACCTGGAACTCGAGTATTAGAAACTTAGTTTCCACGTGGCAACCACCTGGAAACCGAGTCTCTAAGACTCGATTTCATATAGGGCTTTTTCAAAATTAAACCAAGTCTCCAACGCCTCTCCTCTCTCACGCCTCTCTCACACTCACCCTGTCACTCTCACACAGACCCGCCTTTCTCACACTCACCCTCTCACTCACACTCACCCTCTCACTCACACACAGACCAGACTGTCACGCCTCTCTCACTTACCCCCTCCACTCTCACTCAGTCTCCACTCTCAAGCACCCTCTCCACTCTCACTCAGTTTCCACTCACGCACCTCCACTCTCACAACCTTCTCCAGTTCTCTCAAGTGTGATTTTCTTCTCCTAAACCCACTTTTGAAGTACATTTTTGGTTGTTTTTCTTGTTGTGTGATTTTTTCATGTGGGTTTGTGGTTTTTGTTCCAAAATTATGATTGATTTGATTGTTGACTGTACTATTTTAGAACTTGTTTTGTGTGTTACTCTGTTTGGTTCCCAAGAAAATGCAAGAAAATTTTTCCATTTTGTGCTGAGATTGTCGTGTTTGAGAAAATTTAACATGAGGTAAGAGGCCTGAGGAATAGTAATCAGAACTTGATTTTTTTTTTTTTTTTTTTTGTTGTTGTTGTTGTTGTTTCTTGCTATTTAGATGGATAAGCAGAGGTTTAGGGTTTTTTTTCCATAATTATGATTGTTTTGATTGTTGACTGTACTATTTTAGAACTTTTTTTTGTGTGTTACTCTCTGATTGGTTCCCCAGAAAATGCAGGAAAAGACTAGGAAATGACAAGAAAGTTTTCCATTTTATGATGGTATTGGTGTGGTTGAGAAAATTTAAAGTGAGGAAACTGAGAAATTTTTAGGAATAGCATATTGTTTTGTGTGTTACTCTTTGTTTGAGTTTTATGCGTCGGCTGAGACTTAAATACAGCTATTTGGGTGCAGTACATTAAGTTTACGAATTAAATTTACATGCGTGGTTGCATTGACCATTGAAGCCCAAAAAGTGTTATCTTTTCTAAGAAAAAATAAATCTAATGCAGTTATGTGTTTGAATTTAATTGGGAGCCTAATATGCTGCACCTAAGTCTTACTCTTATGCGTTTTGATTATAATGATTTCTTGTTGTTTTTCTTTGATTAGAAGACAGTTTGGTTGTTGAGAAATTGTGGGAAGGAGGAGAAATTTTTGACGTTTCGAGAATTGGGGTGTACACTAAAACATCATTCATGTTCAGTTGGTTCTCTTAAAACTTGTTTGTGCAGCATTACTTTGTGTCTGGTTCACTAAACAAATGTAGAAAAGAAAATGGATATTATTTCTTTCCATTTTTGTACTGAGGTTGTCTTGGTTTGGGAATTTTAATATGAGGAAATGAAGAGGTCTGAGAAATAGCAATCAAACTTTGATTTTTATTTGTATTTTTATTTTTAGGTGGATGAATGGAGGGATAGGGTTTCATGCTT
The DNA here is from genome assembly GCA_030021035.2 of Notholithocarpus densiflorus. Lineage (NCBI taxonomy): Eukaryota > Viridiplantae > Streptophyta > Magnoliopsida > Fagales > Fagaceae > Notholithocarpus > Notholithocarpus densiflorus. The sequence goes on along the minus strand of JARYZH020000019.1, from coordinate 429,888 downwards.
TATGATTCTGATTGTTGATTGTTATTTGTCTTTAATGGAAGAATGGATGTTCTCTTTGGTTGTTGAGAATGTGTGGGAAAGCAAATCCATAAACACTTTTGAATTTTTTTTGAGGGGGGAGGGGGGGTGTTACACTATAAAATCCATGCTCAGTTGGAGACGAAAACATTATTTTGCTTATTAAAGTTGCATTTTTTATATATTAGAAATTTTTGCAATCAATGAAGTTTTATCACTCATAAAAAAGAAAAAAAATGGCAGAATGCCTTCTTGTTCCTATAGATGATCCTCCTTTTGTCATCCTCATGGATCTCATCCATCTCAACATTTACCGAAGTTGGTAGTATCTTGTTCCTTGGCACCAATATAGGTCTTTTTTAGTTTTTATTTTTCATTCTTAAGGCATTTGCCTTTATTTCTTGGATCCATTTTGGATAAAAGCCCTTAATAATGGTTGCATTACTTGGCCACCCTTTCAATTAAGAATTAGAGCAAAGGCTCTTTCAATTAGGAAATACGAATTATAAGTTATCTTGTTTGGACGTAGATTAGGCTTGCATTTGTTATATATTACGGGACTGCCACTTTGTTGAATTTTTTGTTTTTTGAGAATCTTTCTTAGATTGTTTTTGTTTTTGTTTTCAATAATGTCTATTACATGCTAATTGCTTATCATTCTTATGCAGTATGGCTGCTGCAAATGCCGGACAAATTGACCATGCGCAGCTTGGCCCCATTGACGACTCAGTGTTGACGTCGTAGGTCGACCATCAATCAGAAGCTATTTGGAATGGGTAGGTAAAACACAACACTAAAGATTTAACCAATTTAGATTTGAAACCTATGGCTAGTGGCATGTACGTGCTTACTTCACATGCCGTTTTTTTAAATGTTTTCTATATATGGATTGCACTTGGTTTGATTTTATATTCTAATGGAAACTACTTACTCCCAATTTAAATTTAAATGTCTTGGTTTGAAATGATATGATTATTGATAGGAAGAAGAAAGATGCAGTGACTTTTTGAAAATGTCATTTACTTTATTTTAAAGGTGGCACAACTTTTATAAGAATAAGATTGTTATTTGGTTTTAAGAAAGAAGGTAATGGTATCATACTCCTCTTAATAAGGATGGAGATTGAGTGAGATGGAGGTTGAAAAAGGATGGAGATTGAATAAGATTGTTAATTTTGATGGAATTTGTAGCACGTAGTACTATACTGCTTGTTTTGCAGCTAGTTTGTTCTTAATAAAATCTGTCTAAATCATAAGAAATAGGGTCCAGATATTTTTTTTTTTTTTTCAACTCCCTTTTATTTGCATATAAACATGCCATTAGGCATTGTTATGCAACTTGCTATTGGGTCACCTCGCATTATCTTTCTTCTCTTTAATCTATCTTTCATGCACGTTAACTGTGAGTTTTTTGCATTAGGTACAACCTTTATATGCTCATTAAGATTAAGGCTTGGTCAAGTTGTGTATGCACTTTATGCATGGAGTAAAGTACACACACCTGGAATCTATCTCTGGTGTCTTGCAGTTGAGTCTTTAGGTTTTCCTTTTCCATCCGCTTAATATTTTGGAATGTGTTGTTCTGAACTGCATCCTTCTTATGATACCCCATTTAATTCATAAATGTACACACACCTGTTGTCATATATTAATCCATAGTTCTGTTTTGTGTAGAATCTGGGGGCCCTTACCTGCCGCAACCGTAGTGAAGAGTTCTCCGAGCTAGAGCCAATGGTGGACGACCGAGTCGTTGACATCATTAAGGGACTTAGTTTGGAGGGACTCCTCAAGACCTCGGGTAGAGAGATTGACCATGGCCTGATAACGGCCTTAGTGGAGTGATGGCGGCCCGAGACTCACACCTTCCACATGCCACATGGTGAGGTCACCATCACATTGCAGGATGTGGAGGTTCTTATCAAGCTTCCTGTTGATGGCGAGCCTATAACAGGGAGCACGCATAAAGTATGGCGGGATGTGTGCCAGGACTTCCTTGGCTTTGTTCCTATAAATGATGACGCAAAGCAACTTACTGGCCAGAGGATTGTCATCAAACGGCTTTTGGAGCAAGTTGCCTATCCATTGCCGCCTAATGCTGAAAAGGATCAGCTCCATAAGTACACACAATGCTACATCCTAGCGCTACTGGGGGACACAATCTTCATGGACAAATCTGGCGATAGGGTGCATCTAATGTGGGTGCAACAATTGGAGGACCTTCGCAACACGCCAAGGTACAATTGGGGAAGTGCTTGCCTTGCATGGTTGTATAGAGAGCTATGCAGGGCAAGCAATAAGACAGCCAGTCAGATTGGTGGGTGCTTGCTGTTGGTCTAGTATTGGGCATGGGCCAGGTTCCCATATTTGTGCCCGACAGTTGAGCGTGGCCCGCCAATGGGTGCTTATGGTCCTCCAGTGCGTGGTCCACTGTCCCTGAAGTAAGTCTCTACCTCATACACGTCATGTAACTTGAATTTATTTATTTATTTTAAAGGCTTCTAGGAATTATTTAAGTCAATATTAAACAATTATTTAAAATTGTTTAATTTTAAATAGAGGCTCAATATATATGATTAGGTTAATATACTCTAATTTTGTGTCAAATTTCCTAAATTATATGATTAGGTTAATATATATGCTACTTCTTCTTATTTTTTACTATTTTATAAGTATATAAAAGCTACTTAGTTAACCAAACTTTAGTTTACTAGATTAACTATCTTATTAGAAAATATACTCTAAATGCAGCATAACAAAGTATGTGCGTTTGTAATGATTAGTTGAAAAGCGAGTGGGTGGGCTAAGGTTATAATACTTTATTTAAAATCACTGTGTACATTAACTAAGCTCTCCCCAATAACATGTTATAGTTAGCCGTAATGAGCGTGATTTGAAACTCAGAGAGTCTATATGCAAATTGTTTCCTACAACTTCATTACATTAACTTGATTACATTATAGTTTTAATCATATGCATATACAAAGTGGGAAAGTTGTAGATATTGATCCCTTATTCTTGAATGTAGGTGGTTGTGGGTCCCAAACAAGAAAAACAGGCCCGTCCACATCTTCAGGGACAGGTATCGCGAGCAAATATCTTCAATGTTGCCAGGCTAGGTATGAAAATGCCTTGTTTTACATGTTTAGGAACAAGATATACGTTTGGTGAACTTTGAAATATAAATATTGTTGCCTAATGTGTTGCATACTTGTTTTTTGGCTGTTGTAGGTGGTGTGGCAGTTGTATAAAGCTGAATTAGAGGACCTTCTGCCGTGGTGCATTGCAGGGAGGGCCATGTGGACGGCAACGGTGTCACTTGTATGTTTCCACCTAGTAGAGAAACATACACTGGATCGTGTCGTTCGTCAATTTGGGATGATCCAAGAAATTCCCCGTGATGTTAACACTGATACAGTGCTTCATGACATTGATTTGAGGGGGAAGGTCGGTGTTGATTGGACGCAGAAACATGCTGGACATATCATCGAGTGGGGTAATCGCCTTCAACGGCGTTGTGAAGCAGTGCTTGGTGATATGCCTCCATAGCATGAGTACTTCGACTGGTTCACAAGGGTAACTCGGAGGTTCATCGATCACCCCGGCGCTAAATTGATTCTAATGGTAACTTCTTCATGTCTTCTACATCTTACCGTACTTCTTAGCATGAAAGCACTGTTTAGAGAACATAATATATGTGGTCCAATGTCTTCTTAGCGTGAAACCTCCCTTTTAAAGCTATGGTCTACTTAAGATTCCTTATAGAGAACTTTGTTGATTTAAAAATCTAATTTGAGATGCTCTAAAAACCACCTTTTTCCTGTTTCAGCCTTTAGAGTTATGGTGTATATATATAAGCTGAAAATGGTTTTTATTTTATCCTTTTTCCTAGTCACAATCCTAATAATGATGCATTAACCAGCAAAGTCTACCTGTGGTGTCAATCATATAGGGCTGTTACACTACCCTAGTGCCAAGTGTGCTTTTATTTTGTGAAATGCTATATTGATCATTGGTTTGTTGGCATATAATTAGTATGGCCATGGACTGTTAAGTTTGAATTGAAGATAATTTGAGGTCAAAAAAATTCATGACCTAGACTGAGAGATTACATAGTACATACTCTACTACTGTTTTGGATCTTAATCTTGCTTTAGTCCAATTCAGAACATTGTGGAAACTTTGTGGAATTGGAAATGGCAAATTAAACATGAAAACAAACTTTTTTTGGTACTAACCCTGCACATTTCATATCTATCATCCAGTTAAAATAGCTTTCTGCTTCTTCCAACTTAGTATTTGAAGCACAAATAGCTAGAAGTGTCCCATAAATTACACTGTCCATGTGCAGCCCATTATGTTAAAGCTCCCGAACCAGCTCTAATGCCTAAGAATAACCATGTTTAACTTTGACGCAACCTGCAAGCAGCTAAAAATGAAAAAGAACAATGGTGAAGTGATGTAGGATCTTTAGGAATTCAGCACCAAATTAGGATTTTTTTCTTTTTCTTTTTTTTTGCTTTTTATGAGACCTTGAAGGGTTCTTTTTTGTATATGTTTCAGATTTGTATATATTCTCATTTGCGCTGTTTGATTTGCATATTTGGGGGTCTTTTTCACTTCCTATTCTCTTTCTCTAAATGAATGGGCTCTTTCAAGTGGGATACTAATTCAATTTGAAAGGACATTTATGCAAAGAAAAAGCAGAATTGATGGTCATTTTATTTGTTTTTTAATTTAATTTCTTGTAAATTTGTAATGGCATAAGAGACTTCAAAATCACTTGAGAACAAAGCATTAAATTGTCTAGTTAATGGACCAGTAAAGTCAGAAGCCCTATGCTTTTTCAGACTCACAAAGATACACATCTAGTTGGCCATTTTGAAGAGATTACTTGTTATGATTAGAATTGTTGATTTTACTTAGTTTAGCATATTGTTATGGTGTTTTGAAAGGGCTGAATGGTATTAGTTCTGAAATAATTAGCTTAAGTGAATGTTGCTAGAAATTTAAGTTTTGATGGATGGAATTGTCATGGTGCCATAAATTTTCAGCTAGATGACTCAGTTCAACCACAATGCACTGTGTATTAAGGAAAATAAATAAATATACAGAGTCAACCAACCGAAATGAAAAATTTAGAAGTCGGAGCAAGAGTGAATCCTTGAGCTTAAATTTTCAGTTTATATATTCTACTGATAAAGTCATTGCTTGTTAAATTTGGTGCAATTTTAAAATCGTTTGAGTGTAAAACAATTTTACAAAGAGATCAGGTTTGGTACATTTGGCGGAACTAAGTATTTAACTAGGAGTGACTTAAACTGAGGAATAGATTTTGCTCCCTTAAAAAAATGGGGGGAAGAAATGGTTCTTATTTTATTTGAATAGTTTATTATCTTAATGGTCTTAAAATACAGTTGAATTGGATGATTGTGATAAAAGATGGATTTGAATTTGTTTTGGTATCTGTGGCCTTAATGCTATGATCAACTGCCTAGACTTTGGCATAGTAGAAAGCCATTTCCCAATGCTGATTTCCCTCCAGGTGTTTGTGTGAAGTTGATTAGTAGTTATTTTTATCTAGGTTGTACTTTTTGAAGTACAACTTGCTGGGACATAATAATTCTATATCATCATCTTTGTTTGAGGAAAATCCTATATCATTATCTGTTAGATGAATTATGCTCTTGCATTTACATGATAAATATTTAAATAACTGTGTAATAGTGTTTCTACATAGTGAGACATCTTAGACATGGATTGGTATTTGGACATGGACATGTTTTTACTACATTTCTGCTTAAGATATTTGCCTTAGAACTCATGGCTGCACCCTTTCATTTTATTCAAACTTTGCAGTCTCAGAACTAGCTATTTTTTCTAGCACTTGTTTAAGATTTGATTTGATGAATGAGTGAAGTAGTCTGATAATGGCATACTGGTGTTTGTGGAGGAGTTTTCAGCAATGGGTAAGGCCGTATTTGGGGGAGCCATTCAATTCTAGGTAGGTTAATTGTAATTCTTTTTGGACCTCGATTTGTTAAGGACAGATTAGAGTCTATCACCTTACATGAATTCTAACAATTTTTGTTAAAGATTTTTAGTTATTTTTGTCGGAGGTTGGCTTTTGGAATTTCTAGGCTCCGAGATTTGTTAGACCCATATTTTTCTATCTGAGTTGCATGTCATTTTTATTTTGTGGGGAGTGGTAATCTGGTTGAGAAGGGTTCTCATTGATATTTGTGATAGCTTGGATCTCAATTGGAATATAATTTTGGTTGGAGATGTATGATTTCGTATTTTGTAATCCTTGTTCTTGTTCATAGAGCTCTAATAAGCGTTTGAATAGATTTTAGTATTTATTGTTTTACATTCCATGGAAAGATTATATGTGACGAAGGAAGAAAATTGTTCTAGAGAACTTTCACACAAGTGTGTAATCCTTGATGGAAAGGAAATGCCTTTGAAAAATTTCATACAAATAAGAGATTCAAACATAGGTGCTGTATGGCAGTTTAATTGTCCCTTTTAATTTGTAATACCAACTAGTTTTTGGAATGCATTCGGAATGGATGTACATGTAGAAAAGTTGTTTAGGTGACTAAGGTGAGTAGGGTCTTATTTTGGGAATAAAATATGTGAGGAGGAGCCTCTTTTCCGGATATGTTTTCCATTGTTGAGAATAAGAGTGTAATGTCAAGCAGGAATAAGAGCACAATATAAGCTAGTAATATGGGCTTCTTGGGAAGAGTGATGCAGCGATACTTAAGATACATGCATTTTGATTTGGATTTGGAGTCTGGATGTCCTCTTTTGTTTTTTGTTTTATGCGTAGGGGCATGACATGGCGTACATTTATTTGTATATGTTTCAGATTTGGCTGGTCAAATTGAAATTCAGCACCAAATTTTGAAAATGGGGCTTGTCTTTATATGAGATGCATGTAGGTCCAACACAATAAACTGAAGAATTGCAAGAATTACAACATCAATCTCGTTTGTATTTGATATATTTGGTATTTGGATGAAAAAATTGATTACATTCTTCTTTCCATTTTAATTATTTTAAATTTTATGTTCATTTAACTAGACAAATTACCATTTTTGTCTACTCTATCCGCTAGCTACATCTTTAATATAAAAGATAATTTAAATTTAGTCAAAGGTAACACTTGGTCTCCCTATAATTTGCAATTATTACTAGCAGAACCAATTCAGAACCAACGTTTATTTTATTATTGATTGGCATTGTTGATTTGGTATTGCATTACTAATATGATCGTTTTTCCATGTGCAGATTGAAGGATACATCCGTTTGTTGAGGTGTCACCCAGTGGGCATGGAGGACTATAAGGACATTACTGATGTGCTGAAAGCAATTCAGGAGATTGACCGTGTACAACCTCCTATCCCTGAGGCCCCGAATGAGGAGGCAACTACTCCTGCGGCAGCAGCTACTCAGAGGCCAAGCACTACTGAGAGGCCAAGCACGAGCACAGCTCCTGCCAGACGTGGCTCTCGTCCGCCTGTTGCTACCCCTCGGGTTATCCCTACCCCCAATCCCTCTCCATCCACCCCACATCCATCCCCTAGCCCCACCATCCCTTCACCCACCCCACATCCATCTCCTACCCCCAACATCCCTCCACCGACCCCACATCCATATCCTGGGTCTAACATCCGTCCACCCACCCCATGGTCATTTCTTGAGCTATCACCCATTCCATCCTTTGACCTGGGTATTGATCCAACCCCTCCCGACATGCAGCAGGAGCCACCCTCCCACAGTACGTCTACTGGCCCTTCTTCGGGCATCGACCCACCCCATGTTCAGGCTAAGCAGGCTGTTGGGTTACCTGCAGAGCCAGAAGGTCGGCCGAAACGCATATCAAGGGCACCTCCTTATGGGACAGAGGGGCACAAACATGGACACAAAGTTGGGCATGAGGCATCTGACGAAGGACATGCAAGACCTCCTCCTCCGCATGGTCAACATTATACGAGACAACGTAAGGTTCATAAAAGGTAACCCAAATTGTTAGGACATATGTGTTTCACTTGTTAAGAACATATGTCACTATTTTATATAATTGGCTAATCCTTTGACAAAATGCACTTTACTTGTATTTGGGTAGATCTAAGATGTGTTTAATACTTCAAGAAACAAGGTTTCATGTTCAAGTATTAAAGTCATGCAAGTCTATCCAAGATTCAAGTGTGAAAAGTGTTGTTCATTAAAGCTCGATAGTTAGCATCTATCGACCCTTGAAGAGCTGTTTAAGCCCGTGGCTCGACAGCAGCTCGACAGATAGGGTATCTGTCAAGGTTTATGAAACTCAGATTTTCGAGTCTGTTTTTCATCCAATCCGTGATTATATGTTTGAGCTTTCTTTTCTCACAACCCTAAACATATATAAGGATTATTTTAAGGGCCGTAAAAGGTGACACAAGTTGCACATGTGTTGAGCAAAGTTTGATCATGCAAATTGTGACCAGAGACAGAATTTTGCCCTAGTTCATCTTTTTTGTGAAGAAGCTGCTATATTTGTACACCGTAGGGTTTTGTGACCAAGGAGCTTCTCGATCTTCATTGTATGATGAACTGAAGAACTTTGCAGCCAACATCCTTCTCTAGTTGGTGATTGAAGTCGCGTACTGGGATCTGCGCAATTGGTTAGTCACGTACTAGGAGCCGTGCATCAAAAGGAGAGATTGTCACTACAGAACAAGTCCAATTGGGTATTGGGGTAAGGGTTCAACTATAGGTTGGTAGAAGGTACTGAGATTCCTTTACTTGTAACCGCTTGTTATGATAATAGTGAATTCTCAAGAATGGTGAACTTAAAATCACCTGGTGGGGTTTTTACCGTGTTAGTTTTCCCCATTCAAAAACAAATCACCTGTGTCAAATTTATTTTCCGTTGCACTTTAGTTTATTGGTGATTTGTTTGTGCTACCACGTATTTTGCATGTTAATTTGATTAATTAATAAACTTGGTTAATTAATAAATTAATTCATCACAAGGGGTTAATACGTTTTTGGCCTATCACAAATGATACCTTATTCCTTTGTAAGAGTGAAGTGGAGGGTGAGGTTGTGGATTTAACATCCACTGGTTGCATGGTTGCATGAATAACTTACCAATTATAATAATAATAAAATTCTAGTGAAACAACATACAAAGCTTGATGTTCTAAAACCTTCTGTGTCTCTGTTGGAAATATGAACTTTTTTAGATAGTTATGTTTTTCTATTTAATTTGGTATAGACGAGCAATGGAGAGGAAAGGCCTTGATATGCGTGTGTCAGCTCTGGTTAGTCAAATTCAATGGCTTCTTCATAAAAACACTAATGTGATCCTTTTGGTTATTCTTGATGAAAATCATATATGGTCTTGTGCAGTGGATTGGTATTCCTTTTTGCATATTTCAATCTGGTGTTGAATACTTCATGATATTATTTTTGTTTTCAATATGGTTTTAATGTACATTATTGGAACTAGGTGAATGATACAATTGGGACATTAGTTGGAGGTAGATATTCCAACAAGGAAGTTGTTGCTGCTGTTATCTTGGTCAGTATTATTGAATTGATTAATTCCTTTCCTTTGAGTGTATTTAAAAAATTTGCATACTGTTTGAATGTTACTTTTATTGTTTGTGTATTGCCGTTTGTTGGGTTTGAATTATTATCTATGCTCACAAAGGTATATGCATATTTTCTCAATAATTTTCTGTTAGTATCTAATTTGTCTCCTTCACTACAGCACATTAAGACGTTGGAGAAATGGCCAACCTACAGAATCCTGGGAGGCTCATAAGGCAGCAATCCAAGCAGTCATAAAGCTGCCTTCAGGCGAGCTTGTTACAGGCATAATATGATTCAGTAGATGAATGTTCTGCTAGATATTGTTATAGTTTTTGTTTGTAGTTGGAACTGGTTACATCAGATTGGAATGCATAGATCCAACTATGTCTTTCACTATGAACTTATGCGGTTCATTTTTATGCTATCACGATTTTAGGTTCAAGTAATACAACTTTAAAACTTTGGAGAGGAAGCAAATGTACACATACTTTTGTTGGGCATACAGGTATTTTTTCCATTTATTTGCCTTCATCGTGCTTTATATATATATCCTTATCTGCAATGTGTTGAAATCATGTGGGAATGAAAATAATTGTAGATTTTGCAAACTAACGTTGCTGTAACATTTTCTTCTTACATGTCTGTTTGGTGATCATCAAACATATTTTCTTTGAGCTTCCTATAAGTTAGAAGTGGAAGAAGCATTTAATAAGACTTCTGATCTACATGGTTTAATTGATCAAACTGTTGACATGGGTAATCCTCATATGTTTAGTGCTTTACATGGTTTGATTGCTAAAAAATTTAGACATGATGATCCCTCTTTGTCTCCTGTGGAGTATTTTGTGGGAAAGGAATGCTTGCACTTTTGACGGAAGTGAGTGATTGATTCTTGATTTGAAGTTGCTCTTCCGGACTTTATCTAAGCGGACTAATGCTTTGGGTGTTTTTACTTTTATTTCTTTGGCTGATTTGCTTGATAGTTGTAACTTGCTTTATGATTTGGCTTTTTGTTGGTCACTCAGCACACTGCCTGTGAGTTTCAGGTTGGCTTTTTGAGGTGGCAGGAATTTTAATAAAATGTAAAACTTAGATACAATTCCTTAGGTGCATTATGTTAGGTTTCTCAATCAAATTCAAACACAGGTTGCATTGAATTTAATTGTCCTTGGAAACAATAACACTGTTTAAATGGTAACACTGTTTAATCAATAACACTGTTTGTACTTCATTGTTCAATGCAACCTTGTGTTCGAATTTGATTGGGAAACCTAATATATTGCACCGTAAGAACTGTACATTAGTTTCCTTGAAGAATAATATTGTCTGTTTGTTTTTGTTTTTGTATTGTTTATTTCCTTTTTAAAAAGGTAAGGAAGAAATTAGAGAGGCAATAATTTCCTTTTTTAGAAAGTAAACACACATTTTAATAGGATGTCCCTAAAAGGAAAACAAGACATTTAAATTGGATATGGACAGAGTAATTGATTTTTCTTAGGGCATAAATGTAATAATGGTTTGGCTTGAGTTGAGAGTGATGGGAGAAATGTGTGGTATGCTTGACACAATGTATATTATTAGTGGTGATGATAACAGCCAAAAGCTTGTTACAATTGATAAGACAACATTAGCTGACCAACGAGGATCGATATTAAAATTAGAAAATGCTTGGTTTCTCCCATGAATTGCAAATCTGAGGAAGTTTTTTTCAAGTGGGTACTTTTGTAGGTTTAGTTGTATGTTTTAAATGTAAAGGATGACATTGGTTAATGCACTTTTATACTTTTGTTGCTCAACATTTTAGTATTAAAATGGGGCAGTTATTAATTTGTTATCTTAAGCATGTGCTTCTGCACTTTGTGGATTTGCAGATACTGTTCGAGGTTTGGCAGTGATGTCTGATCTGGGAATCCTTTCTGCAGCACATGACAGGTAGTTGTTGCTGCAATAATTTTTCTGTTTATAATGATTTGATCGGTTCTATCTGGTATTTTTGTTTTTAATGTACATTTGCATGAAGAGCATGCCTTAGGGATAAGTGGTTAAAGTGAAAGGTAGTTCAGTCAAAACAAACAGTAACTTTCAGAATTAAGAACAAAACATTACCAACATATTGGATTTAGTTTGATGGCAAGGGAAACAAACAGCTAGCAGTTTTGACATTGATTATGGTCCCCACCAAGTCTTGAAGTTTTCAAATTACAGACTTCATTGTTTTCTTCTTTTCATGATTGATCATACATGTTGCAAAAAAAGGTTGAGTTCTTTGACTGGATAGTAGTTCTGTGATTATAGAATTACCTACCTGCTTCTGTGATTTTTAGAGCATAATGCTAGCAAAGGGTCTTCCATGTCAACTGAACTAGATGTCATACTTGGTGTTTTAACTGGTTGCAGATATTTGTTGATAATGCAAGCTTCTTTGCTGACTCTTGGAAATTTTGTTCTTATTTAATTTTTTACTTTAAAAATTTTTGTTCTTATTTAATTTTGCTCCTAATTTTTTTTTTTTCAATTCCTCATTTGAATATTCAAATTAATCTTGCCCACATTTGTTTTGTGTAATAGGTGTCCCTAATTTTTAATGGAATGACCTTTAATCTGTTTAAATATGTGGTTGGTTTGGCTTCAGTTCTTTTGGTTTAGTTAGCATGTGGGTTTACTTGGTTCAAATATGCATGTTGATCAAGTGAATCATAACCATGGTTTTAAAAACAGGTACGGTGAAAGAATCGAAAAAGGAGCTAATTACCAGTTTTATGGTCAGACCGGGGTCCGACCGATGGTCGAACCGGTGACGTCATAAATAATTTAATTATTATTTATTTAAATTACATAAATAATTAATAATTTTTTAATATACTAAAACTAACAAACCAATAGTAATAAATATGTTTCCTTTAAAAAAAATACAAGTATATAAGTATATAACATCTTTTTAAAGAATTTAACATAATAACATTACAAAACAATCATCCTTAACATAATAAACTTTCAACAAAACCAAATAAATAAGTTCATTAGTCATTACATTTACATCCAAATGGCAAATAACAAATAAGTTCATTACATCCAAATAGCAAATAAGTTTTAAAGTTTCAAACAAACAACTACTAAGTTTTAAGACCCAAGCCTCATTTGTTATGAAGAAAATTGAAATCAATATCATCATTCAAACCAAATGCTCCACCACTAGCATCATTATCATCATCCTCATCCTCATCCTCATCTTCTTCATCTTCAACATGAATAGGATGATTTTTATCTCTAAATCTGGGAGGAGCATCATCTTCATCACCAAATGATTCCAAATTGATGTCATCATCATCCTCAATCACTTCATTGTCCATATCTATACAAATTCCAAAACCATTTTGGACTGGCAGCAACCATTTTATCAACAAATAAATTCATCAACACAACATACATAAACAATAGTCAATAATTTCAGACTGACAGCAACCATTTTATCAACAAATAAATTCATCAACACAACATACACAAACAATAGTCAATAATTTCAGACTGGCAGCAACCATTTTATCAACAAATAAATTCATCAACACAACATACACAATCAATAGTATAATACTCTGTAAACTATATTTCACAAACAATAATGCTCTGTAAATCAAATCCACAACATACACGAAATCACAAATAAACTAAAATGCTATTGCAAACTAATAATTGAAGTTATCACTTACCAGTGAAGTCACGGAAGGAGAATCTGAGATGAAGTCGAGAACATGAACTGCAAATCTGAGATGAAGTCGAGAGAAATGAAAAAAAAAAAAAAAAAAAAAAAAAAAACCAGAATCGAGAAAATGATCAAAATCAAGTAATCAAAATCATAAAAAAGAAAAGAATATTAATTATTACCTAATGAAGCTGAAAAAAAAAATGAAAATCAAAATAAAAAGAAAAGAACATTACCTGATTACCCAATTAGAAAACCCAAAACCCAAACGCCGAGAAGCAGAGAGCAGAGCTCAAAGGGCGAGGGCAAGACCAACCAAGAAGGAAAAAAGAAAAAAAAAAACCCCAACCGAGAGGTGCGTGGCTGCGTGCCGCTGTCGTGAGGCAGAGAGAAATGCGTGCAGAAAACAAAGTGAGGGCCGTGAGGCAGAGAGAGCTTGAGTTGAGTTGAGAGTCTTGACTCTTGAGACTTGAGAGCTTGAGGTGAGTGAGAGAGTGAGGGGTGAGGCAGAGTGAGGCGTGATGATCGTGAGATTGAAATGAGAAAGTTTTTAGGCTTAGGGTTAGTTACTTTTTAGGACTTTGTTGAGGACCAAAACGACGTAGTTTTAGTGGAAAAGTCAAAAAACCCCCAACCGGTCATTAACCGGTTCGACCACGCCGGTTTTCGGTTCTTAGATTGAACCGGCCAGTTTTTACTATTTACCGGTTTTAAACCCATTTTTGGTTTTTTACCATAACCAGACCGGATTGAAGACTAGTTCCCAGTTGAACCGGTCGGTCCGGTCCGGTTTTTAAAACTATGATCATAACTAGTCATTCTTTTCTAAGACAGCTAACTATTGAAGCTATCTACTTTACATTCATCTCTTTTATGTAATTCGTATTTGGACAGTTCATCAGGATAGGTTGGCTGACTCACTGGATCTTGAGTCATATGCTTCCCAACTTTCTCAATACAAGCGAAGCAGATATTATCATCCATGATGACTTGAATGGGTTTTTTTTTTTGCAAATTTGGAATCAATGCAATTTAGATAATCATCCAAATCTGCATGTCAATTAAGTGAATCATAACTTATCATATTTTTCCTAAGACAGCTAATTATTGAAGCTATTTACCGAAACATTTGCATTCTCTTACTTCAGGTGGTTAGATATTGCCTTGAGCATGCATCCTCGGTAGCAAATACATTCTTCATGTCAGATTGTGTAGTTGTTGAAATCAAGGAGCCGGAACCAATGCCTGCTCGCAACCCCATGGACAACTCAGGTCTGTAGTGCTAAAAATTATAACTCTGCCCTTTGCTTATGCTATTCAAAAATAGATACTAAACTAAACTACATGCCTTTGTTTTTTGTTTTGTTTTTATCAGGATATGGCTACTAAGGTTGATTGATAATTGACGAGTATCAAGATAAGATCGTCTAGGTAAAAGACGATCTTAGCCACACTTAAGTCGGGGACAAGAGTAAACGTAAAATCCCGTCATCATACGTCGTCCTTTGAGGCGAGCCAGGCCAGCGCTCATTGAAGGCGCAAATAAATGCAATCAGGACAGCTAATAAGCAATGACTGCGCCAGAACAGTTACAAGAGTAGTAATGGCTCAACGGTCATTCGTTACACCTTAAATGAATCATCATTGTCAATTAATGCCGTGTTCCTCTCAGGAGAAAAACGCTCAGAACAGCATTAACAGACATAACTGCACCGACCCAAAGCAAACTATAAAAAGGGAAATGGAACTCAGGTAAAAGGACATGAAAAATTAGAGAGAGAATTGTGAGAAACTTCTTTTGAGAATTGATAAGCTGACTTTAGCATCGGAGTATTCTCAGCTGGCATCACGCTAGTGAAAACCTCCCTTGCCTTTCTTTTCTTAACAGCAGGTACCGGAGATCGTCCATCGATACTGACGAGGAGCATACTGACGAGGTCAAGTTTCGGCTTCATCAGTTTGGTGCCATCTGTGGGGAACAATGAGTTGATCCTTTCTCAAACCATTGTGCTCCTACCAATAAAGCTCCTATCACTTGATGGACTCTGCACCAGCACCACCCCCAGATCCTGTGATGATGGCTCAACAGATCCAAGCTCTAACAGCGAATGTACAAGAGCTAATGAAGCAGAATGAAGAGCTGAAGCGTCGAGCCCGTCCTGAGGGCAGCAACACCTCGCATCATCGACGTAGCCGTAGCAGACATGACGAGGAGGCTAGTAGCCCGAAAACAGTAAAGGAAAAGATGCAACCGAATACACAGGGCAATCCATGCATGACAACGATCACATAATGAAGAGCTTAAGAAGGGAACTTGACGAAGTAAAGAATGCAATGAAAGGGAAGACGACAATGAATCTTGATGGCATGCTCAAACGAACAGATTCACCTTTCACAGCCAGTGTTTTGGAGTGCCATTTGCCTCCAAACTTTCGTTTGCCGTAGCTAGAGTTCTATGATGGCACGAAGGACCCTCTTGACCACATAGGGGCCTTCAAAACTATCATGAACCTCCAACAGACCCCGAACAAAGTTATCTGTAGATCTTTCCCTGCCACCCTCAGAGGGGCTGCTAGGGTGTGGTTTAGTAAGTTGCAAGCATCTTCCATAGCCAACTTTGAACAGCTCAGCGACTCGTTTGTTCGCCATTTCATTGGAGGACAGCGTCACAAGAGGCCAACCTCTTACTTGTTAATAGTAAGGCAACAGGAAGGGGAAAGCTTAAGGGATTATGTAAAACGTTTCAACAAGGCCGTGTTGGAGATTGACGAAGCTGACGACCAAGTGATGATGACGACCTTCCAGGCTGGGCTTAATAACCTCGATCTCATCTTTTCATTGGGAAAGACGCCGCCAACCTCTATGACGAATCTCCTATTCAAAGCCCAGAAGTATATGAACAGAGAGGACACCCTTACTACAAAGGGGCTAATAGGAAAACGGAAGAAGGAAGAACCTAGTGATTCTCATGGTAAGAAGAAAGATCGTAAGGATTCATATTTGGAGACTAAGACCAGCAAGAGCAGTTCTGACACTCCGAAGTAAAAGAAGAACTTTACCCCATTAGTGATGCTTGCAGACAAAATCCTGATGCAGATTAAGGATGAACCAGGGCTAAAATGGCCCAAGCCGTTAAGCACGTCCTCTAAAGAGCGTGACCCTATCATTTTCATAAGGATCACGGCCATTACACTGATGAATGTCGTGATCTGAAAGAACAGATAAAAGAACTGATTCAACGGGGAAAACTCCAAAAGTTCATCAAAAGGGACCACCACCCCCGAGCAAGGGCTGATGACAAACCCCATGACGATGTAAAGGATGACGAACGAGATCATCCAAAGCAAGCCGTGGGAGAAATCCGAACGATAACAGGGGGACCCGTATCAGGAGGATCATACAAGTCTTTGAAGAAGACTTATTATAGGCAGATCAACAATGTTCACATCAAACATCTGTCTCTAAAGTATCAACGATCAAAAAGTGACGATATCACATTTTTTGAACGAGATGCAAGTGGGATTAAGCAACCCTACGATGATCCACTCGTCATTATGCTGGAGATTGAAGGTTTCAACACAAGGAGAGTATTGGTTGATAACGGGAGCTCCGCAGACATAATGTACATGACGGCCTACCAATAGTTAAGGTTGGATCTGAAGAGGCTTAGACCTTTCAATTCCCCACTGGTCAGTTTCAGTAGAGATAGAATTTACCCAAGAGGAATTATCTCATTGTCCGTCACAGCTGGAACACATCCAGCCGAAGTAACAAACCAGGTTGATTTCCTGATCGTCAATTGTCCATTGTCCTATAATGTCATCCTAGGACGACCTACACTGAATCGACTTAAGGCTGTAACCTCGACTTATTGCCTGAAAGTGAAGTTTCCAACCCCACACGGGATAGGGCAAATATGCGGGGATCAGCTTTTGGCTAAAGAGTGTTACCAAGCAATATTAGCTTCAAGAGAGAACCATGCTTGGGTGGTGGAAGAAGAACCAAGGAAACCTACTCAATAGCTGGAAGATGTGAGCCTAGTAAAAGGAGACGCCACCAAAGTAACAAAGGTGGGAGCAGGGCTTGACTCAGACCTGAAGGGCAAGATCATGGAGTTCCTGAAGCAGAATCTGGATATTTTCTCCTGGACTCATAAAGACATGCCAGGCATAGACAACAAAGTGATAGAACACAAGTTGAATGTCGATCCTACCAGAAAGCCCCTCCAATAGAAGCGACGAGTTTTTGCTCCTGAAAGGAACAAAGCTATTGTGGAAGAGGTGGAGAAGCTTTTAACTGCTGGGTTCATCAGGGAAGTATACTACCCTGAGTGGCTAGCCAATGTCGTCCTGGTGAAGAAGTCCAACGGGAAATGGCACATGTGTGTTGACTTTACAGACCTCAACCGTGCTTGCCCGAAGGATACCTTTCCACTTCCCAGGATTGACTAGCTAGTGGATTCAACAGCAGGCCATGAACTATTGACCTTCATGGATGCATTTTCAGGCTACAACCAAATCTGTATGAACGAGGAGGACCAGGAGAAAACTGCCTTTGTTACTAGCCAGGGGTTATACTGCTACAGGGTTATGCCATTTGGCCTGAAGAATGCAGGGGCAACTTATCAGAGGCTGGTGAATCAGATGTTTAGCAAACAAATTGGACGGAACATGGAAGTCTATATGGACAACATGCTTGTGAAGAGCAGGAAAGCAGAATTACACCTGGACGACCTCAAAGAGACTTTTAATACATTTAGGGAGTATCAGATGAGGTTGAACCCAGCGAAATGTGTATTCGGGGTCTCATCTAGCAAGTTCTTAGGGTTTATGGTTTCACAACGAGGCATAGAGGCTAATCTAGAGAAAGTCAAAGCTATACTGGACATGACTTCCCTAAGAAATGTGAAGGAAGTACAGAGGCTGACGGGACGAGTCGCAGCTTTAAACAGGTTTGTCTCTAGAGCCATCGATAAATGCCTCCCATTTTTCAAAACATTGAAGCAGGCTTTCTAATGGACGGAGGAATGCGAAGAAGCCTTCCATACCCTCAAAGACTACCTGTCCAGACCACCCCTCCTGAGCTCGTCCGTTGTAGGAGAAGATTTATTCCTATATTTAGCCGTTTCCCAAACAGCTGTGAGCTCGACATTAATCCTTGAAGAGCTCAGGATCCAGAAGCCAGTTTATTACACAAGTCAGGCTTTCTAGGGCGTAGAAGCAAGATACCCAAGAATAGAGAAGTTAGCCTTTGCGCTAGTCATCGCGTTAAGAAAGCTTCATCCCTATTTTCAGGCACACACGATATTAGTCATGACGGACCAACCTTTACGAAAGGCGATAGGTAGACCAGACGCAATAGGGAGAATGGTCCAGTGGGCAGTGGAATTAAGTCAATTCGATGTTGATTATCAGCCCAAAACGACAATCAAGGCCCAGCTGTTAGCTGATTTTGTCACCGAATTCACTATGGCTGATCAAGATCCAGAAGCAGATTACTGGATGGTGTATACAGACGAGTCATCAGCATTAGGCATAGGCGGAGTAGGAGTGATTCTTTTATCCCCTGAGAAAGACGTCCTCAGATATGGGGTCAAACTTCAGTTCCCAGCAACAAATAATGAAACAGAGTATGAAGCAGTCCTGACGGGCTTGAGGGTTGCAAAAGCCCTGGGTGTGAGAAACTTGAAGCTGAACTCTGATTCAAAGCTCACGACAGGGCAGATGAACAATGAATACGAGGCCAAAGAGGACAGAATGAAGAGGTACTTAGCATTGACCAGTCAGTTAATTTCTAACTTTGATGATGTCAAGATTACTCAAGTACCCCGGGAGGAAAATTTCGAAGCGGACGAGGTTGCTAAGCTGGCATCATCGAAGACCAATGAACAATGACCTAGATTGCACATGGAGGTGCAATACCTCCCGAGCATTGAGGGGTTTGGTGTGAATTACGTCCAGTCAGGAGAAAGCTGGAAGGATCCAATAATCACATACATCAAGGATGGTAACCTCCCTGCAGATCCCGCAGAAGCTAGAAAAGTCAAAGTTAGGTCGTCCAGATTTACAATCTTGAACGACGAGCTTTACAATAAGGGATTCTCACAATCTTACTTGAAGTACCTCGATCTAGAAGATGCTGAGTATGTACTAAGGGAAGTCCATGAAGGGGTATGTGGAAATCATTCTGGACCACGATCACTCGTTGGGCAAGTTGTTCGTGCAAGATATTTCTGGCCAACTATGCAGAAAGATGCAGCTCAGGTCGTTTAGAGGTGCGATAAGTGCCAACGGTTTGGAAACGTGCAGCATGTCCCAGTGGAGCACTTAACTAGTATCACCTCACCATGGCCATTCTCCACGTAGGGAATCAACATAATGGGCCCCCTACTCCCTGGTAAGAAGCAAGTAAAATTCCTAGTCGTCGCAATTGATTATTTCACAAAATGGGTGAAAGCAGAGCCTTTGGCAGTTATAACGGAGGCCAAGATACAACACTTCGTGTGGAAAAACCTTGTTTGTCAATTTGGAATTCCACGAGTCATCATCTCCGACAATGGACGACAGTTTGACAGCCATAAGTTTAGGGATTTCTGCAAGGAGCTGGGAATAAGGAACCATTATTCTTCACCCGGTCATCCACAGGCCAATGGCCAAACAGAAGTCACAAATTGGACCTTGCTCAAATTGATCAAAACCTGACTTGAAGGGGCAAAAGGGGCATATCCTAATGAGCTCCCAGGAGTGTTGTTGGCTTACAGAACGACGGTGAGGACTCCAACAAGCGAGACGCCCTTCAAGATGGCATTTGGAACCGAGGCAGTAGTTCCTGTGGAAGTTGGAGTGTTAAGCCTTAGAAGGGTATGTTATGACGAGCATAGTAATGACGAGGGCCTCAAGCTAGCTCTAGATTGTTTACCCGAGGTCAGAGACGACGCAGCCTAGAGAATGGCCTCAGGAGAGGATGACGAGGTACTATAACCAGAGGGTCAAGTTGAAGCGCTTTAATCCTGGAGATATGGTTCAGCGGAAAGTTTCACAGGCCACCAAAAATCCAAACAAAGGGAAGCTAGGTCCCAACTGGGAAGGTCCATATAAGGTCATCCGTTACTCAAGAAGAGGGAGCTACTACCTGGAGGATGCAAGTGGGAAACCTATGCCTCGTCCTTGGAATGCAGAGAACCTTAAGAAGTACTATCAGTAAGGAAACGGACCTTCAGCACCAATAAGTTCCGGGATTTGGAACACCTCGTTTATTCATCTACAGATAAGCGAGATTTCAATTTCATTATTGTTATACATTTGTTTTATGTTCAGTACTCTATTTTAGCACTTTCTGTGTTTTCATGAACTATTGTCCTTGTAACCCCCTCTTTTATAAACAAGGATGAATAAAATAGACAAAACGTCTGCAAAGCTATTCTTTTTCAAATGATTAAATGGCAAACACTCCATGGCGAAAATCTCCTTTAACCGAAAAAGAAAAGTTCAAAGCGCAACAATGATGATAAAAACTCCGTCAACATCACAGATGAGTTTAAATCATAACGAAGTGATAAGAACTCTAAGTTTAAATCATAACGAAGTGATAAAAACTCTAAGTTTAAATCACACGGATGAAAACTCCGTCAATATGAAGGACGAAGTTAAAAATCCAAATCAAGTGATAAAAACTCTAAGTTTAAATCACAGGGATGGGAACTCCATCAATATGAATGACGAAGTCAAAAATCCAAATCAAGTGATAAAAACTCTAAGTTTAAATCACAAGGATGACAACTCCGTCAATATGAATGACGAAGTTAAAAATCCAAATCAAGTGATAAAAACTCTAAGTTTAAATCACAAGGATGAAAACTTCGTCAATATGAATGACGAAGTTAAAAGAAATCAAGTAATAAAAACTCTAAGTTTAAATCACAAGGATAAAAACTCTGTCAATATGAATGACGAAGTTAAAAATCCAAATCAGGCGATAAAAACTCTAAGTTTAAATCACAAGGATAGATGCCCCGTCAACTGGAATAACGAAGCTAAAAGTCCAAGTTAAGTGGTAAAAACTTTAAGTCTAAACCACGAAGACTTAGCCAGCATATCAAGCAAGTTCAGCTTATAAACTAGGTGATAAAAAGCGCCATCCAAGCGATAAGAAAAAAACTACAAGTTTAGTTCGCAGAAGTTAGAAAGCAGATCAACAAGCTAGTAGTAAAGAGTTCGTCCAAAATAAAAGCCTCAAAACTAAGAGGCAGTAAAGCAAAACTGAGGCCTTAAAACAGGGAGGCAGCTATTGTTCATCAAAAGATAAAACCCCAAAACAAGGGGGGAACCATTTTTCTCCAAATAAAAAAATAAAAAAATATAAAGAGTTAGGAAGGGGTGACAACGGATTCGTCAGTATCTTTTCCTCCAGTAGCAAGATCTTTTTCCATGGCATCAACTTCAGTTTCTCCCTGCTCCTTAGCCTCGTCCGTGAGGATCTCAATGTCAATCTTTTCAAAGTCCAGGTTGGAGAAGTCCACGGCCAAACTGTGGTGCTTCATTGTCCACCGACGCAGGAGCTCAAACCCCTTGAAGTATTGGATAAACTGAAGATCTGAAAATTTGTCTGACTGCTTGAACTTCTGGACGACCTTGTCTCTCTTTACGTCAGTCTTTAGGAGGGCAGCTTGAATTTCTTCATCTTTTTGAATGACCAGCGCTTTTTCTACACGCAAGGCCTCAGTGAGCTCCTTTATTTTCTCATTTGCATCATTCCGCTCATTCATAACAACAATCAGATCTTTTCTTAACTGGGAGCATTCTACCTCAACAAACTCCACCTTTGAGTTAGCCACCACAACCTTCTCTTCCATGTTCATGTAGGAAAATCTGGTTTTGTATCTCATACAAAACACACAGCGAAAGCAACAATCACGAATCTACTTCATTCATGAAAAATAACATGTAACCTTGAATTCTAGAATAAAGAATAGAAAGCGTACCTTGATGCAATGGAATTCAAAACCAAGACTTGAGAATACCTTTAATCTTCATCTCAATTCCACATGGTGCCCAAGAAGTGTGGTCTCTCAATCAGTCTTTTTGTACATTGATCCTCAAAGAAAAGACCTTCTTCTTCTCCATGTAGAGAAAAACTGTTTTCTTTTCTTTTCATCATACGTACATACTAACTATCTTGGTAGTTACTTATTTAATAAATCTTATTAAATAAAAACTGATTATCTAATTGGGTTAGCCTTTTGGGCTTACCCAATTGGGTTTTAGTTTGTGGCTTGAGATGGGACCAAATGGAACAAATAAGACTCTAGCTCTAATGGGCCTTGGGCTTTTCTGTCAACTCTTGACAAGTCCAAAGTTACCATTAATTATATTCAATACCACTATAAGAATATAATTGCACTCTAGGCCTTATTAATAAATTATATCCCAAGACTTTATTATACATACAATTCCTTCATTAAAATATTCGTAGTAATACAAAGTCATAAGTGTTGACTGCCACTTTGAAGATTACTACATCTTAATCCTTGAGTACCCAGTTTAATTCTTTATATTATTCATCATATATTTATGAAATCCAATTTCATAAATATATACTTTAGTAACTCCTTACTAAAGTGGTTGGGCCTAACACTCTGAGTAACCAAACCCATTAAACTTATCTCAAGGGAATATTTTATATCTCCATTAAGAGATTATGAATTTCATCTTGAGAATATATGTTCCATCAACATTAAATGCGGCTGCCCAACATACTGAGGTTTTGACCATGACTTATAGATCTCACTCCTGATATATCAAAACAACCTACACCTCATGATCAGGTCCATTATTCTCTCAGGATTTAGAGTTGATGTAAATAGAAGTCGTGAGATTTATTATTCATTTGACAGTCGTTAAGAGAATAATAAATCTCATAACGGTCCAGTTCAATATGTCTTAACTCTTAAAACATATCAACATATCAATTAGACGTTTCCACTTTCATGATCAAGACAAATCATCTTAGTTGATATGTTATAGTCTTCGCAGATGAAATGTCCAATTTCATCACCGACTACGAACTAAAATTCTGAGTTTACAAAGAACTTGTGATTTATATCTTTTTGTGACTTTTCACATAAATCACATACTATGCATCTCATGGACTAAGATAATGTCCCATTAGTTCATTTATAGATAGTCTCATATAATTAAACTATTTAATTATTTATGACATGCCAATAAATTGGATTTTAGGGCATAAACCCCAACAGTTCAGGTAGTCAGTCGTGATGCACAAAGACTCCCCAAGAACCTGATAGTAACAAGCAAGTGAGAGGAGAGATCATGTACACTTACACACATAGGAAAATACAAAAGGGACACTAAAGGAAGAAAACCACATACCTGTACCAACTTATGGATGTGACGACTGACAAGTTCATGGGAAGGAACAAACGATAACCCCTTGAGTTCATCGTCAGTGACCACGTTATGAGCACGGCCCATGGTAGTAGCCGGATCGTCCCAGACGCTCCTCCCAACCTTGCCTTTTCCTTTTGCACAAGTGGTTGGAGGGGTAATGGCAGTCACTTCCAAAGACGAAGTAGGAGAAGAGGGAGCAATATGAATGGGAGGGAGAGCAGCGGTCTCAGCTTTCTCATCGCTCAACTTCCTTTTCTTCAAATCAAAAGCCAGATTGGCTAAAGGTTCATTCTTCAAGTTCCTGATGCGGGCATATTTATCTTTACTGTATCTGGTGGCCATTTCTGCTAGGTAAAAAAAAAAAAACAAAGTGAGGGATAGTTAGGCAGAGTACCAACGAAGCTAAAAAAGACAAAGTGAGGGATAGACGATCTTACTTTTCTCCTCTCGACGGATTTTCTCTAAAACGTACTTCGAAGGCTCAGGGCCTAAGCAACAGTCAAACAAGTGACGAGGGTCAACGAGATCATCAAATTCCTCAATTTCGTGAGCATAGGCAAGGGCGGCACGGACCCTATGGCGATGTTTATCTTCCAAGTCAGGACGATCAAGAGCAGTAAAAAATCAGAAGGAAAACTTCATTAGACGAGTAATCAAGACATGGAAGAAAAACAAAAGAGGACAATGGAAATACGCATCAAGTGCAGGGACTTCCCATTTTCGTAGTAATCTTGGGACTTCCCCCCAGAAATCATCAGACAAAGTTTCCCAACCCATTCCAGAAATAAAAAAATATCATGATTTCTAATCACGAAAGGACGAAGGAAAACCCCTCACGATCCTAGATTTCCTAGTCCAAGGCAAAAGTTCAAAATACCCATAGTGGGTAGAGGCTTTAAAATGGTACAGAAACAAAAATTCGTTCAAAGTAATCATCTCCCCATCACAAGCAAACATCCAAATGGACATACAGCTTATTATCGTCCTCCAAGCGTTAGGGACGAGCCGACCAAGGGCGATTTGGAATTCGTTTAGAAGGTGTATGATGAATGGGTGGGTGGGGAAACGAAGGCCACTCAAGAAGTCAGCCTCGTAAAAACACACCTCTCCATGGGCAAAGTTGCAAGCTTTCTCACCTAGGCAAGGTAATCTAACAGAGGTCCCTTTGGGAAACTGAAACCTCTTCCTAAAACCGCTCAAATGTTTCTCTTTCAAGAAGCAAGACTCCTAAAGAGCATGCAAGGGGGTGAAGATGAAGATGAGGGTAATTTCGAAGCAGCAGTATCCACTACCTTACTCAAAGAATCAGCGTTAGAAGACAACCCAATCTCCAATTCACTAGACCTAACATCATCCACCCGATATTCGATGGTGGCCATCTCCGAGTGGTGTCTTATCAGAGACTGGCGGATTAGAGGGTAGAGAAAAAATAAAACAGGTCTAAGGGCAGAAAAACGAGACACGAACAAGCCTATTTGGGGACATCGACCTGAGGAATACTCTAGGAAAACCCCTAACCGGGTAAATAAAAACGAAACTGAGGGGCACTCCTGACTAAGGAACTCAAAACCAACCATCAAAGCATAGAGAAATGAGGCCTTACCATGAAATTTTGAAGAAAGAAGATTTCTCAGCGCTCTAGAGTTCAAACCAAATAGGGCGGAGGAAGAGGAACGGTTTTCTTTAAAAGGAAAACTTGGAATTAAGGCGCGCCAAAATCAAGGAAGCCTCACACACGCCACGAATAGTAGACCAACACGTGTTCGTTATCAGGGGAGTAGTCGTTTTGCATTTAAAACGAGAAGCCAAATTTCGAGAATCGAGAAGATGCGAAGCGTCATGTCTGGTCACATTTCTAAGATCGTCCAACTTCTTGACGACCTAGGAATGGGGGGCAACTGACAAGTATCAAGATAAGATCGTCTAGGTAAAAGACGATCTTAGCCACACTTAAGTCGGGGACGAGAGTAAACGTAAAATCCCGTCATCATACGTCATCCTTTGAGGCAAGCCAGGCCAACACTCATTGAAGGCACAAATAAATGCAATCAGGACAGCTAATAAGCAATAACTGCGCTGGAATAGTTACAACAGCAATAATGGCTCAACGGTCATCCGTTACACCTTAAATGAATCATCATTGTCAATTAATGCCGCGTTCCTCTTAGGAGAAAAATGCTCAGAACTGCATTAACAGACATAACTGCACCAACCCAAAGCAAACTATAAAAAGGGAAATGGAACTCAGGTAAAAGAACATGAAAAATTAGAGAGAGAATTGTAAGAAACTTCTTTTGAGAATTGATAAGCCGACTTTAGCATCAGAGTATTCTCATCTGGCATCATGCTAATGAAAACCTCCCTTGCTTTTCTTTGCTTAACAGTAGGTACTGAAGATCGTCCATCGATACTAACGAGGTCAAGTTTCGACTTCATCAACAATAGAGCATTTCAAGCGACTTTGGCTTTGTGAGATGTGAGGGGAAAGTGAGGAGAGG
The DNA here is from genome assembly GCA_030021035.2 of Notholithocarpus densiflorus. Lineage (NCBI taxonomy): Eukaryota > Viridiplantae > Streptophyta > Magnoliopsida > Fagales > Fagaceae > Notholithocarpus > Notholithocarpus densiflorus. Next base: position 403,682 of record JARYZH020000019.1, on the reverse strand, counting down.
AGTGGAACCAGTGTAGTCTTATAGTAGCTAACTCCTTTTTATTTATAAAATTTTGTAAATTTAATTATGTTGCAGCAAAAGACATAAGAGTGTAGTGAGGTGAGCTTGCAGGAGTATAACATTTTTTGAAGGCTTGAGAGCAGTGCCATTAGATAAACAGTGTTTGGGCCCTAAATGCTTTCAACTTGTGTGGAGTTTTATTAATAATTTCCAGTATGATGATGCTCACTATTCTCCTTTTTGTTCAACATGGGGACCAATTGTTTTTGCACACTTTCACATCTCTCCTTATGTGTCTTTTCTCATGTGTTGGGGTCTCAATGTTTCTTTATGTACAATATGTGCCTTGTGCTGCTATTCGTAATTGTTATTCTAGTTGCTTGTGTGATCTGCCAGGTAATAAATGCATGTCCCAACTGTCTAGGTAGTTTGGTTGGTTTTATTTTTAATAAATTACTAGTGTTTAACCCACGCAATGCACGGGATCATTTGAAATCTCATGAGTAGAAGAAAAATTTGGCTAATAAAATCATTTTTTATAGAAAAAATTTGTTGCAAAGTGTGTAAGATACGGTAGTTATCAATTTGTTTGTTTAATTAATCCAAACAATTCCATAATTCCATTTACCAAGTAATTATTATTACTATACATTCTAAAGACACTTAGTCATCACAACCCAAACTTTGGTGGTATTTACGAAGGATCCTAACATATTACATTGAAATAAAACAGACATAACCAAAATACTCAAAACTAACTCATATTTTTTAGTTCATAACCAAATCAAAGGAAAAAAAAAAAAAGAATTGTAACATTCAATTTCAACTGAAAAAAATGCTGCTTGTGGAGGTAATAGACTCCCTTGTGGACACCATCAACTGGTGTTGAAGATCCGGATGGATGCATTTTGCCAGCAGCAAAACTGTACCTACTCACCAAAATGACTCTATACAGCATCTTTTACATATACAATAATTGAATCTATCTTGTACCAAAGTATCATCTGTACTTATGTTCAATCTAGTTTCTTCATAGGAATGATCCATTTCAACATCAATATCTAATAATCAAATGAGAATTGAAAGTTTTATTCTTAAATTTTTATGAAGCAATGTTTAAAGAATTTATAAATACAAAGTGGCAGAAAAAGAAATAAACCTCTTGACGCATAAAAGTCCATGTTTGTACCAGGTGAATGCAACATAGAGCAGTCATGAGTTAATGCCGTTCTATCCCTCCTTTTTTTTTCCTTTTTTCAGCAATGACCATTTCCCTGGATTTCCTAGCCTGGGTTAGTTTATTTTGTAAACTATTTTTTCTTTCATGCCATTTTCTTTTGGATCACCTCTCAAACTTTAGCATCCGTCTTTTTAGGCACGCTTGTCTTGCATTTTCCATTTTTTTATAAGTCAGAAATGTCTGATCTGAATTAACATGTGGGGGAATAAATGTCATTATGAATACAAAATTTCTTATAAGAGTCAATATAAATGAGCTGCTACAAACTGAGTTCCTATAAAACATGTGGTTGTGTGTTATATAATCAATTATAATTATTTAAAATTCAGAAAACATGGCAGGTTTATATAAATGAAACATTACAAATTTTGAATTAACACCAAACAAACACTGGTGAGGAAAAAAGCAAGAGACCGAAATACATATATAAAACAAATTAATAAAGTACTAATATACGTCATCGATATAGCCAATCTTTCTTTAAAAGACTGATTTTCAATTGGTAATCTTAGTCACAGTTAATTTATGAAGTTTTTTACTAAAATTAAATGTTGATTAAAGAGTAATTAACACTGCAAATGTTTGATACCCCTTTGCAGCTTCAGCTTTATGGTCATGCCACATTAGCTGCTGCACACACAATTATGAAATTTTTAAATTTTCACCTATGGTTTGTCTTTTGTAATAAATAAAAGTATCACGCACATTTTACGGATTATAAGCTATTCATATATAAGAGCCGGAGTTAATAATTGGAAATTTTAGACAAATTAAGTTTTATATGGATCATGCTTTGGCTATTACAAACCCTCCATTTAATCGAATAATCCTTCCTCTTGAACTTTTTCTTAACACTTTCATGAAAGCCAAATCATAAAGAAACAAAAGCACCTAAACATAAGCACTCAATAAGACAGCAAGAATCAAGATTAATTACACTGAAGAATCAAGATTAATTAGATTATACACACACCCAAATTATTGAATTCATGAAGCTTTTCACCCATTATCATGTAATCTTCTATTCATAAAATAAATGAATAAAATTAAAGCATCTATAAGCACTCAATCCAAAACACTAAGATATACACAATAAAAACAAATGAATTAAGAAAATAAACAAAGCTAACCACAACAACATTTTAAAAAACCTGCCAATAAATTAAGCCTATTAGCCTGAGCAGTACAAAAATTAAAAGAAACAAAGTCTAATAGAACAATTTTGAAATATATGAGAAATTATTATTAACGCAAAAGGAAAGCATAAGATGCTCCAAAAAAATAAAACAAAAACAAAATAAGCATTCTAGTAAATCAGAGATATATATCAATAAAAAAATAATAGTAAAATTAAATATCAAGAAGGAAAACAACAAAGGCAAAGCTTCATCTATTATTACCTTCAAATCATGTCACTCTGCACTCTGCAGGCACTTATGTAAAAATGAAAACAGAATTTGACATTTCAAATTAATTCAATAACTCTTATTGAAGTATTATAAATGGTCTTATCAGTGAGAGGACCCTTTGTAGCATTAAGTAGCTAGAAATGAGAAGTTAAAGACTTTAGATAAACTGAGAAAAAAAACTTTGATTTAGTAATCCTAGCATGTAGCCATTGACAAAACATAATCAGTTCAAGAAACTAAACAAAACAGAACTCAAGAAATTGGGGAAAAAAAAGAAGGAAATTAGGGAAAAAGGAAACCAAATCTTAAATCTTGATTGAGTAATGCAGCAAAACAGTTTTTAACAAAGTCTTAAAAGAAAGCTACAATCTATTAAGAAAATCAACCCTTAATGGATACATATAATAAATATAACCTCTGTTAGTAGAGAAAGTAAAACCTAATATATGACCCCTTCTTTTGATTCAAAATGTTGTATTGTTAAAGCACATCCCTAAGATTCCATTACTCATCAATAGAAAATCAGCCCACTACCTTCTTTTTATCTCTTCATTGGGTTGCGAAGCAAAATTTTCAATAACAACTCAAAAACTAACACCAAAGGCTGGATGCACACACATATGAAAAATTATGTGAACATGAAATACTTTATGAATCATATGCTTATTCAGAGCAGTCCAAAACAGCAAAACCTACATTGAAAAAAATAAAATAAAGTGTATAACACATCAAGTAACAAAATGCTAACCTTGGGTATAGATGCTGCAGAAAAGAAGCGAAACAGAATGTGTGTCAAATTAACAATTGGAAGGAGGGAGAAGTTTTATTTGGCCGTTTTTTCTTTTACCAACTGCCTATCCTTATGAATGCAGACCATCTAATGATTTAAGATTGTCTCTGATGACATTGTGCACCTTTGTTTAGTATTATCTCTAATTTTCTATTTTAAAAAGGGCAGTAAATAATCAAAGAATATAATAATTCCAATTTGGAAAAGATTATAATATTAGTAAAGTAGGAAAAACAAAGATTATAATCTAAGGCCGAAACATTGAAAGAGAGAGAATAAACATCCGGATTTTAATTCAAATTCGAATAACAAAAAGTAGTGGTAAGGATGTGAACTAAGTAGAAGGGAAAATTGGCTGAAGAAATCAATTTGTAAAGACAGAAGCTAGTTAAAACATGCAAATCAAAGCCAATTGAAACAGGAATAGAGTAAATGAACAAAATGTAAAATGAAGAATGAGATAAATAAAAAGAAAATCAGCATTCAAGCAAACTATAATAATAAAGATCCATGGACAAATCAAAAACATTAATCGAAGACAATTAGTGAATTAGTGGATCAATAAAAGTACGTAGATTATAGTTGTTCTTTAGTCTTTCAGGTGGAACCAAGAATGAAAGACGTTTGTATAATATATTTTTTTGCTTTTAAAATAAAAAGGTTTTTTCTAAAGATTAACAAACTAATCGAAACATTAATGTGTACACCACACAATAGTCTTTAGGAATTAATCCCTAAATATTCAACGACATAATTTTAAGCAATATACTGGCTATTTAATTGAATTCAATAAGGGGAAAAAAAACATAATTTACTATTAAAAAAAATTCATTGATTCTTTTAAAACAAATATACATTCCTTTAAACAAATATACAATCAAACGGGGAACATGACTTTTTAGCACAAACATTAAAAAGGCTTTAGACTTTTTAGTTTCAAGTAATAGATGCATAGAACAGCAACATTGAGAAATCAACCATTATTGAACGGCAAACATGTTTTTTCCTACACATTTTCAAGGGCTAAACCCCATAATGCCACCCTTTAAAAAAGTGGATTCAAAGTAAAGAGTATAACACATCAAGTAACAAAATGCTAGCCTTGAGTATAGGAAAAGTAAAAAGAACAATACACAGATCTAAGAATAAGCAATAACACAAATGGATGTAATAGGCAAAAGCAATAAACAAATACTGAATATATTTATTAATACTTTAAAAAATGATTTATAATTGTATTTGAAATTTTAGATATCAAAGAACAAATGGGTTTTTCATTTTTTTGGTAGAGAAAACAGCAAAGAGAGAGGAGAGGCAGCAATTCAAAGAGCTTGAAAAGTCATTAATTAAGTAAACGAACGTTCAGAAGCACAAAGATTAAAAAAGTGATAGGGATCTATATAGGATGCATTTGTGATTTGGTTCTGTCAAGTTTGAAAAGCTTTTACTATTATGCATTTGTGAATGCAGATCATCTAATGGCTTAGATTGTCCCTGATGACATTGTGCACCTTTGTTTAGTATTATTTCTAAATTTCTATTTCAAAGCAAGCAGTAAATAATGAAAGAATACAATTCACAATTCTAGGGTTCTGTCATTCTTGTCCATGCCGTAAGAATTAATATTCACAACAAAGCATCTAAAGAAAGAGAATGAACATCCGAATTTCAATTCAAATTCGAACACAGAGAATTGATACGTACCTTTCGTTGGTCTGTGTTTAGTTCCGATTATGTTGGTCACTGAGTTGCGCCGATCTCTATCTTCGTATCTCAAATTCCTAAATTGATAGCAAACCTAAAGAAGACAATAGGGTAAGAGATTTAACCAATTCTAACCCGTCTATTTACATAAATTAAACAAAACTACTCCTAACCAAAAAACCTAAATCATAACCGATCAAACCTAAATACCTGAATCATAAATAATGCCCAAACGGATCTCTCAAAAAAAAACCCCACTGTCTAAAATTAAAAACAGAACATATGGGCTTTGTGTGTGTGTATATATATATATATATATATATTAAATTTTTTTAAAAAACGGTTAAAGCAAAATAAACAAAAGGCTTGTAACTAAAAAAACCTAGCGGTATAGAAAGGGAAGGAGTAAGTCCCCGATCGAAAGTTCAGACTCACCCTCACTTCCACCTCTCCGGTGCAAATCCATATACACACAGATCAAAATAGCGTGTTTCAAACCAACAAACATACGAAGAAAGAAAATTCAAAAGGAAGCAAAAAAAAGAAAGAAGCGAAACCTTTGATCGCACGATTCTCCACTAGATCGCAAGTTTTTTTTTTTTTTTCCTTCCCTTTCTCTGTATCGCAGTATCGCTTGGTTGTCTAAGTCTGGCCTGGGATGGCGATGGCCGGCCGTACGAATCTTCACTAGATCGTAAGTTTTTTTTTTTCCCTCCTTCCCTTTCTCTGTGCCGCAGTATCAATAGGTGTTTTCTTTTAGAAAGAGAAAATGTTTAGCGGTGTCTAATGAAAAGGAACACCCTTTCCAAATAACAATAATATTATAACATTTTCGTTAGTTGCCCGGGTTTGAAAGAATATGTGAAACTAGCATCTCGAGTTTTAGAAACTCGAGATTCAATTACAACTCGAGTTTCTAAAGCTCGAGTTCATGTTTTTCTGCTACCCTTAGCTGGACAAAATTGCCAGGTGGAGCCACGTGGAAATCGAGTTTATAAGACTCGATTTCTGCAAAATATATACCCTTCCACAGTTTCAACAAACGGCTCATTACAAAATCTCAAACTTCAAACACTGACTCAGTTGAACACCCATTCGCACCGCCCTCTGAAACTCACTCACTCACTCACTCACTCATAAAGCAAATCCGTAGCCCAGTGCTGAAGCAAATTCGTTGCCCACTGTCACGAAGGTAGTCTCTCAAGCAATCGTAGCTTATTGTCGCCGTTCGTAGCCCACCGTGCTGAAGGTACTCTCTGTTTCTTCTCAATACTTTGTCGTTTTTGCTTCTTAGATTCTTCTGTCTCTCTCTCTTTCTCCAATTTTAGATTTTGGAATTCCACCGTGACTTAGGGTTTTTCGGATCTTTTTGGGTTTTTTTTTTTGTGTGTTTTTTTTTTGGTGTTCTGAGAATATGGTTTTGTTTTGGCAATGACATTTATATTTTATGTGATTGTTAGAATTGAAAAAAAAAATTTAATGTGGTATTTCTTCTTCATCATCATCGGAATCTCCTTTACGGACTCCTATCGTCATCAGCTTGCCTATGTGATGTAAGGGTCCTTCTGGGGAGAATCCTTGATTCCTTCCATATAAAAATTTGTAAGAGTTCTTTTTTTTTTGGGATAAACTGATGTTTCAGTTACATCTTTTTTGTTGGAAGAAAATCAGGCCTAAATGGATGGTTGGATTTAATAACTTTCTGAATTTCTAACTTAATGAACGGCTTGTTGATTGGTCATTTAGGAGCTTGATTGCTGTACCTCTTATCTCCTGGAGAGGAAAATTTGCTAGTTAAGGAAGTGGCATATATGGTAGCCTTAGGAATTTTAATGTTTGCTCATTTATCCTCCCTATAGAGTATAGACCTGGTGCTCCTTCTAAAAGCTGCTCCCATTCCTATGTTTTTTGCTAGTTAATATAGATTGTGCTGGGCCTCATCATCTTAAAGTGATTTTTAGCCAAGAATGCCAAGTGGCTATCCTGACCTGAGTCCCTCCGTTCATAGAGAAATGGATTTGGAAAGCTTACACCTTAAAAAAAATACAAAATTTTATTTGGAAATGTTTCAAGTTTCATAAATAGTATCCCAATGAAAACCAATCTTAATTAAGGTTAGGAGATTGTCTAGGGATGTTATGTGTGAAGGAACACAGACCATATTACATGTTTTAAGAAGTTGAGCATATGAAAAATAAAAAAAAATAAAAATACATTTGGGCTGCTGCCTTGGCTACAGATTTAAACTTAAAGTTGAGTATTTCCTTTGTGTTGGTCATTCACAAGCGTAAGACAAAGCACTCAGTCAAAAATAGATTGAAATACCCTGAGTATAATTGGCATAAACTCAACATCGCTAGTTCTTACTTGGGCAAATTGAGTGTAGCTAGTGGTAGTGGTTGGGGGTGATATTTGAGACCATGGAGGACTATGGATTATAGGGTACACACCTGCCATTGTTGTAGCTTCTAGTTTGGATATAGAGTTCTCGGCCCATAGATATGGCCTTAGTATGTGTCTAAAGTTCTTAACCTAAATTTGTTGGCTAATAGAAGCTGAGATTGATGCTAAATTAAGTGGTTGCTTCACACTTTTAGTACTTGATAGACCACCCACTTGCATTGCCCGTCAAATTGTGCTTCCATGACTCGTACTTAGGCATGGTATAAAATGATAGTTGTGTCCCATTTTTGTGAGTTGCCTGCAAAGATGATAAATAATTATTTTCCCTCAAGAAATATTCCACTTATATTGAAGTAGCTCTGATATTTGAACTAGTTAACTGAAAATACCAACCTTCACAATAGGAGTGATAAACTCAATTAAGAAAGATGGAACTTTTAACAGTGATGGCCAGTAAGAATGAATAAAATTGATGACCAGCCCTTTGATGTGGGAACCATCATAATCCTGTACAAGATTTATAGTTAAATTTTTATATTTGTTGAAGCCTGTCCCAAAGCCATGTAGAGAGAATTGTAAGCATAAAACAAGAACAAAACAATAACAGAAACGTAAGGCGCACCTGATCAGTCATTATCATCAAATGACCATATCTCAAAGATTTTACATTGGTGTATTCTTTATGCTGCTAAAGTCCAAGAATCTGCTTTATGTACCCAATTCCATTTTCTTTATTCTCAGTGAGCTGTTTAGCTGATGAGCCTAGAAAGAGGGCAATTTATCTTGTAAGCATATCAACATATACTAGTAGTGAATTGAATAATATTTACAGAAACTATTTTCTACAACTAGAAGAAGAGGAAAGTTTTTGCAGCATCTCTTGTTTTCTTCACAATGACCAAAAGTTTCAAATTGTGAAAAAAGAAACCACTGATTATGGTGATAGTATTCACTTTATGGATTCAAATCAGGTCCTTTTGTTGTGTGAATGTCATCCACTTGGTACCCACAGCTTGGTCATGTTATGGGGCTGTTCTAGCCTTTTCTTTAAAGGACTATCCGGCTGCCTACAAAACCCCTTTACTCCATGTCATTTCATTGGGGCCTTATTTGAATCTAGTGGCTGAAATATGACTGCCAATAGTTTATTTTAGGGATAAAATGTGCTGAGAAACAATTGAGTGTTAAAAATGGAGAGAGAAACAAGGTTGAGTCAATGCAATGGTACTTTTTATAATGCATATTTAATGAATTGAATAACTATGTAGAAAATGTATTTGATATTCTTTTTGATATGATGATCAAGTTACCATTTCCAAAGCCTCCGGTCCAGTTCTTTAGATTTGTCTTATTGTGGTTAATTGAAATACATTGCCTCTTTATTAATGATTCTCTGATTGTTATTTTATTGGTATAACTGAAAGCTCCAATACTTATCTTGTTCTATTGTAGGGGGCACAACTTAGAAAGCCTGTGAGTTTTTTTTGTCCTCAACTTTGAACTGACACATCTATTTGGCTTAGGTTTTTTTTTTTTTTGGTTGTGATTTTTGATTATTTGGTTTGATCACTTTGCATATAAGAATGTGGTCAACTATAATTTGGGTTATTGTTAGAGATTTAACTTTTTATCATGGAAAAATTATAGATTTATGCTTAGTTGAATGATAGAAATCCTCAAAAATATGTCTGAATATATTGCAGTAGCACACTTTGTAGTATGGAGCCTCGGATCGATGAAGAGCCAGAGATCGTGCGCCCTGGTCCAGAAGATCCTTCATTGTTGACGCGACAAGGAAATCATCAATCAGAGGACATTTGGAATGGCGAGGTGAAATATCTAGTTCTAACAACCGCTTTAATTTTTACGTTGTCTTTGACTTTTACCAAGTTTTTTCAAAGTTGTATATCTAGTTCTAACAACCACTATAATTTTTATCGATTTTGCAGGACCCGGGCCCACTTACGTGCCGTGGTCGCACTAAGGAGATGGCAAACATGCAGATGCGAGATAATCGGGTGATTGACATTATCAAGTTGCTAAGGCTGGAAGGATTGTTTAGGGCCCCTTCCAGAGAGATAGATCATTGCCTAATATCGGCCCTAGTTGAGCGATGGTGGCCGGAGACTTATACGTTCCATCTTCCACATGGTGAGATGTCAATCACCCTACAAGATGTGGAGGTTATTTTCGGACTTCCTATAGACGGTGAGGTCTTGGTTGGGCTGACTGCTGTGGTGGATGGGAATTGGAGTCAACTGTGCATGGAGTTGCTTGGTTTTACTCCGGCGAATGACGGCAAAACTTTGGTGGGGCAGAGAATTCTCATCAGCCGCCTTTTTGAAGCCATTGCAGCGCCACTACCTCATGACGCAACGGAGATGCAGATACACCAGTATGCCCGATGCTATATTTTAGCACTGCTAGGGGATAAACTTTTCATGGACAAGTCGGGAGATAGGGTGCATCTGATGTTCTTAGCATTCCTACGGAACCTTCGTGATCTGCCACAGTATAGTTGGGGTAGTGGTTGTCTGGCCTGGTTGTACAGAGAGTTATGTCAGGCAAGCGAGCAAGGGGCATCGCAGATTGGTGGGGCGTGCACCTTGGTCCAGTATTGGGCATGGGCAAGGTTGCCATTCTTGTGCCCGAGGATAGAGCCCCCACCTGGATGTGATTATGGCCCATGGCCATATGCTCCACTTGCATTTAAGTAAGTATTTTCTTGATATTTAGTGTGTTATGCAATGTACTCTTCTTAGTAACTAAGTGGTATTATCTTATCTCATGTTATTCGCTCGTAACTGTAGGTGGGTGCAGGTGCCAAGCTCGAAGAGTAGGCCATCCGACACGGCTTTGATCCACTATCGCGAGCAATTAGTTACAATGAAGTCGGACTGGTAATAATATACAAAAATTCTGTTTGGTTATGTTAATTTTCCTTAAGAATATGATTGCTTCATCCTTTAACATATCTTCCGTTTTAATTTTTGTTTTTCCCTTTATCTATGTATTCTCCCTTGTTTCACATTTTAAGATGCTATGATAATTGTTTTTTGTTTCTATTGTAGATTGTGTGGCAGCCATACAAGGCAGACTTCGGCCACCTTCCTGACTTCTGCATTGCAGGAAGGGATACGTGGACAGCAAGGGTGCCGCTTGTGTGTTTTTGCATAGTGGAGATGCACCACCCGGACTGTGTCCTTCGACAGTTTGGGTTGGCGCAGGAGTGGCCTAACCATGTTGTGTATGATGAAAGACTGCATAGAATAGACTTGCGTGAGAAGGTGGAAAAGAATTGGAGGGAGGAGCATGGACCGTATATCATTACATGGGATACAAGACAACAACAAGTTTGCCATGCACCTCCTCAGACCGGTGAGATGCCCCACGATCATGACTATTACCGCTGGTACCGTCCAATCACTCGAAAGTATGTCGACCGCAACAGTGCTAAATTAAATATAATGGTAATGTGTTCTAATTAGATTTTATTGTCTGCTTTGTTTTTTCTTTAGTAGAACGTAGAATCAATTGATTTCTTTTTTCAACAAATCTGGTTTGATCTGACTGACATCCAATTAAAAAGACAATCTGTTGCATATAGTATTATAATAAAACTTTCAGTTCTTAGTTTAGTTGAGTATTTGAGTAGATTAATAAGTACTATATTATCCATTCTATAATTGTTACATAAATGTCTCAAATCTGATTGTATTGGCTCTTTCTCTGTTTCAGATTGAAAGTCATTTAGCGCTGTTGGAGATGCTTCCGGTAGGCAGCCAAGCACACAACCATGTCCGGCACGTCCTACATAATGTGGCGGGGCTTAGTGGTGATCCTGTAGCAATTTGGCAGGCAAACAATGGGCATGAGACTGAATCAGCAGCTACTGCAACCCCAAGCACAAGCGCAGCACCCGTAAGTACACCGACCCGTGGTCGGCGTGCTACTGCAAGCCCAAGCACAAGTGCAGCTAGGGGCCGTGGTCGACCTGCTACAACAAGCCCAAGCACAAGTGCAACTAGGGGCCGTGGTCGGCCTGCTACAGCAAGCCCAAGCACAAGTGCAGCTAGGGGCCGTGGTCGGCGTGCAACAACCCCTCGGGTTGTAAGTAGTCCTAAGATACCTGCACCCATCCCGCACGCATCTCCCCAGCCCGAGGTCCCTCCACCCATCCCAGATGCATCTCCTCAGCCCGAAGTCCCTTCACCCACCTCACCTTCGCAGCCTAGTTTCGATCTCGGTATTCATTCTCAATTGACCCCTCCTATGCACCCCGAGATACCCTCATTCCCACCCACTAGCTCCAGTGCACCCACTTTGCCCATGGACCCATCCCGTACTGAACCCATGACAAGGATCCCCACTCCTGGCCTCTACACAGAGCATCATTACCCACCTACCTCATCCTCATCCGACCCTCTAGGACCTCCGGTTGGGATTGACACTCTACAGCCAGATACTGATGTACCGGACGAGCATCCCCCTCATCAGCCCTCACCCCCATGAGGTAGACCACAACGTGCTAGAAGAGAACCCACTTGTGGGACAGGTGGACACAAAATAGGACACAAAGGCAGCTCTATGGTACGATAACATTAATTATGATGTTTACGCCTAAGGATGATGCCCCGCAGCCTCCTCCCCCGCCCAAACATTACACGAGGGTTAAAAAACGCAAAATTGGTAAACCTTGAGTAAGTCCTAAAGTCATGGAATTGGACCATAATATCGAGTTTTCAATATGCATTAGTGAATTCTTTTAATTGATGGATGGAGCTGCCCTTTCTAAGATTAGAGATTAATGAATCTTTATGCTTCTAACACAATATGTTTTATGAATTTTTGTTATAGATTTTGTTATAGGGTGATAAGTGATGGTGTTATAAAAAGCATCAACCACTAGTCTTCCATATGACTCGTCCATCCAATGGCCAGGTAAGACGAACCAAAAACAAGATGATCATTCCGAGCGTCTTCAGTGACCTCATCCTTGTACGGACGAGGTACCGTGAGGAGCTCGTCCGTCTTCACAATCGTTTGGACGAGGTCTACATAAGAACTGAAGCAAATAACGCAAGTCGTCCGTAATGAACTCGTCCGTCCTTGATAAAAGATGGACGAGTTTATTAAGTTAGACTACTATGTGTGGATTTCTCCATTAAGTATTATACGACCCAAGTCCAACTGAGATAACTCCCATGGCGGTTATGGAAGTTACTCCATATCTTCCGGACTCCTTGATAATGGGAACGGT